>OY253749.1:14106379-14311755 GCA_958009045.1 Oxytorus armatus
GGAGCACGCACGAGGGAAAATATTTGTTTTCATTTACATGTGGGCGTCGGGCCAAAACGGGTTCTCTGGGTCCTCTGCATATGTGTATGTGTTACTAGTTTATCTACGGATATATGGATAGTGGATAGGCTGCACGATGTTTGAGTTTCGGTGGAGATCAGTATGTACGTATTTCTTATTTCGTTCATATACTCTCCTGTGTAATTTATTTGTATATGTGTCTGTCGAAACGTGTATATACAAAGAGGAGCGCGAAAAGTTCTGATCCTAGACCGCTTGTCCCTCGGTCTGGACCGTATTCTTTTCTCACAGCGTGTTTCACCATCCGTATCTCTACTTTTTCTCTCTCTCTCTCTCTCACCCGTTTTCTATATATATATATACGTATGGTATGTGTGTTTTCCTCGCCTTCAAGCTATTTATGGAATGGTTATTGAAATCCCAGTGTAACGTAGCTCTCCTTTCTGTCTCTCTCTCATGAACACACCGCGGGCATCCGGCTACCATGAACAGAGATTTTTCTTTTTTTCTTCTTTTTTTTTTCTTTTTTTTTTTTTTGCTACTCCTCCTTGCTTTTCCACCAACGGGGGAGACTCTATTTTCCCTCATGAGCGAGGATATAGAGACGAGTGACACGCGTCTCACATTCTTCCTCCCTTTCCCTCTGCCCCTTCAACGAACGACAAGTTACCGACCGTGGGCGCTCGCGGGTGTGTGTGTGTGTGTGTGTCTCGTTGATGGTTTTTCTCATCCCTCAACGCGAGACATATCCCTCGCTTTTCACGTGATTTTATGGTTATACGAATTTATATATATAGGTATATAACCAGTGACAAGTTGATGAACGATGAGTGTAATAAAAGTTGGAGAATTTTGTTTGTTTATACATTGTTTATTGAATCGGATTTCGATCTCATTTTGAATCAAATATCATCCGGTTGCAGTTCGAACTGCGGAAGTATAGAGGAAGAAAAAAACAGCGTGCAAATTGGAAACTTGCACATTATTTCCTCATTATTTTTCTTTCGCTCGCAAAGCCGGATCCTACATGAGCAAATATATCAATTTTCCCTTCCTCGTGTTGTTTCAAACTCGCAAGTTTCAAATTGTCACGTTTTTGTTCTCTCTTTTTTCAAACTTCGAGCTGAACAGTAACGTATTATTTTGCCCACGGCGAAACAAAAATATGAAAACAAAAATCGTCCGACATTATTGAATAAAAGCTCTTTCGTCAATGTGATCCAGACGCATTTTTATTTCGATCCCCAAAAAAAAAGCGTAAGTATCTAATGTACATACGCATTGATATATACCATATGTATTTGGAACAGAGGAGGCGGTGGGGTGTGAGAAAATACGATGAATTTTTCGGAGCGAGAACTGCGAGAAATTTCTTTCCCCCCGTTACAATTTGTATGCACAACGGCAAGGAGAAGGGTCGCGTGTGTGGATCGAAATTCGCGAGATGGAAAAGTTTATGAAAAAAAAAAAAAAATGAAAAAGAAAAAAAACCATCTTTCCTCCCTCTCGGGTGGAAAGACGATTTTTCCATATTCCCAGTACGAAACTAGCTTCGAAAAGCTGATTCTTCCACTCGGTGAAATTTTATCGTATTCGCGTCTAAGGGAAGAGGCAATTTCGAAGAATTGGGGATCTCGATCTAGGTAGAAAGAGAGACGAGGAGAAGCAAGGAGAGCAACTATATGTGCTCTCGCATAATTGAACACGGAGAGGAGCCTCGTAGGAGCAAAGAGGTAGACGGAGTGGGCGAAACAAAGATTTCTTTTCTTTTTTTTTTCGCGCATTATTAGAATTAATTAGACGAGTCTCAATGGACGGTGATATAGAAGTTAAAGTCGAGTCACACCTCGAGCTGTAATGAATCTTGCAATGAAACATATATATCTATATACTTATGAGTATACTAAGTGTGGAGCTTTCCATGGCAAATCGACACGTTCGCGACATCCACTTGTTTTTTTCTTTTTTCTTTTCTATTTGCATATTTTTTTACAACGATTCCAATCAACACTGAACGTTAATTTTCAGAGTATTTCGAAAATATATACGATCGTTATAAGTAAAACCTATTAAAAATTAAAAATGTACAGTAACTTCTTCGTTAAAGATCAAAAAAGTGTTAAAGAATAAATAAAATTCGAACAAAATTGCCTTTAGTCCGGAATTAACGGTGTTTCATTAAGGGGGAAAATAGGGTTGTACGGTTCAAAAAATCGATTTTTTTTATTTCACAAATTGTTAGTAAAACTTCTGAAAAATATGTTCCCAAAATTTTAAATGAAAATTCCACCTCGTTCTATTGTTATAAGCCATTAAGGGGGGAAATAGGGTTAGGACAGCGTTTTCTCAATGATTTTCATGAATTTTTTTATGGTATAAAAAATGAATATAATTTATTGAAACTTTGAGAATATTTTATACATATATTTAAGTATATACTATAAAATTTGTATACATATATTTAAGTAAATACTATAAAATATTAGCGACCCCATATTGCTTGTTTTTCTTGGTACTATTTTTTCAAATGCGTTTTTCTGAAAACGACTTTCTTTGAACTTGCGTACACGCTAGTTCGAAAAGTTTTCAACCAATCGTTTTGAAAATTGGCAGTTACTTTCTTCATAGTATTGCGCTCTATATGAACCTAAAATCGGAATATTATCATTATTCGAAATAATTTATTTTTTGCAAATAAAGTTGTAAAAAATGGCAAAAAATCATGTTTATTTGTTTTGACCCCTGTAAAAAATTCAATTTGCTATTTTTTCGATAGCATTTAGGTTTATATAGAAGAGAGACACATAATGAAAGTAAATTCAAACCTCGTTTGATTTCAGATGAAAATTGCGGCTTCCAGAATGTACGCAAAATGCTGAGTCTGTTTGTGACCTGCAATATGGGGTCGCTAATATCTTCGGTGTTTTTCAAGGAAATTCTTCAAAAATTGTATAGTATATACTTAAACATATGTATAAAATATTCTCAAAGTTTCAATAAATTATATTCATTTTTTATACTATAAAAAAATTCATGAAAATCATTGAGAAAGCAGTGTCCCAACCCTATTTCCCCCCTTAATCCGTGAATGAATTTATCAGTTAAGGCCGTAGTCTGGTCTAGAGCGAGATTTTTGACGTCATTTCTAATGTGCAATAACGTTTAAACCGTTGAAGTTGTCTTGATGAAAATTTACACGTGCATTTATTGATCCTTAGAGAAAACTTGTACATTAAAAAAAAAATTATTTCAAATATTTTCATGTAGTTTTTTTGCCTTGTTGCAACATGGTGCGCCGAAATCGGCGCCCACTCTGGACGATGTTGTATGCATCTGAAAAAAAAATATATATATATATTCTCAATCTGTATGAGTATTCTGAGCACTGGTAGCAGAATTGGTACTAAAAAAAATTTTTTGACAAAATGTCGGCCTGTTGAACTTTCATTAATAATATTTCATACATTTTCGGGTATTCGACGAGTTATAAAATGTCGGCAAAATTACTGTTCGACTCAATAAAAAATTTTTTTGAGTACCAATTCTGCTACCAGTGCTCAGAATACTCATACAGATTGAGAATTTATATATTTTTCTTTTTTCAGATGCATACAACATCGTCCAGAGTGGGCGTCGATTTCGGCGCACCATGTTGCAACAAGGCAAAAAACTACATGAAAATATTTAAAATAATTTTTTTTTTTAATGTGCAAGTATTCTCTAGGGATCAATAAATGCACGTGTAAATTTTCATCAAGACAACTTCAACGGTTTAAACGTTATTGCACATTAGAAATGACGTCAAAAATCTCGCTCTAGACCAGACTACGGCCTCAAACGTTTATGTTTATTCGGAATTTATTTAGTTTTTTTTTTCGAACAGCAACGTTTCGTCAGCAATTTCATCGACAGAATTAATTCCCGAACGTTGCTGAGAAAAACAAAAGTTTTGTAGCCCGAAACGCCCCGTAGATGCAATGAGTAACACAAGGTAAGCGTGAAAAAAAAACATATATATATACAGTGACTTTGAACGTGCCGGTTGTTCGTCTCTCGTTGAAGAGAGCCAAAGAAGACACGAGACGAAGAGTGACGTCGTGTGTATATATAAGCAGGAAGCAAAAGGGATAAAAAAGCCGCGTGAGCTTTTGTATCCAGAGGTACACACGTATCTCCGCGCGTGGAGCAACCTCTCCCCGCGTTCACGAGAGGGTCTTCTCGGATGACAATTATTTTTCGAGGACGCCCTCTCTCGGTGTACCGGTGCGAGAGAGCTAGTCCTTCGATACAGGCTTTATCAAAATTACGAGAAAATTAGAGAAAAAAAAAAAAAGACCTGCTGTATAAGTTCTTGATCTACGAAATTTATTTAAATAACCAATCGTCGACAAATTAGCCTTAAAATCTTTTGTCGTATTGTCGTGAAATATAAAAATTAAGAAAATTGAAAATTTCACAAGCATCATCTATGCGCTGCATTTATTTCCTCGATGTCGTAAACGCGGTCCGATATTAATGGGCAAAAATGTTATTGGATCAAATTTGTAAAAGTACCGGTTTAAAAGAAGAAAATTTATTCCTTTGTCAGGGCGAGCCGTCGAAAGCAATGGACCAAATGTTAACTTAGAAAAGTTTATCGAATTTTCATAGACATTTTTTTAAATATAATGTTTGTTTAACGAAATGTACATAGTATTTTATGGACTTTGGTTCATCCTGTAGACAATGTACTGGTCGATAGACTATCCTTTTCAATGTATATATACTGTTGCCACCCCCTCTCGCCCCACGCACAACACAGACTCACCCCCCCCCCCCCCCCCCCGCCTTACTTTCGCTCCCTGGACCACTCGTACAACGGTGGAAGTATACATATAATATAGACCCATAGACTCCTCACCTACCATTCTGTACCTGGCTTTTAATTTATGATGAAAAATTTATGAACCACCGACATTGTATTCAGATGTCCGAGAAGACGACGAGAGAAAAACACACAGCCACAAGTATATCGCGTTTCATATAGAGGATGGAGAGAGTGAGAGAGACAGAGAGAGAGAGAGAGAGAAAGAGAGGAAAGTCTATACTTCTATACGGTCGCCAAACTGCGACTGTGAGACAGGGCGCAATGAGAAAGACACGGAGTAGAAGGTTGAAGAGGACTCTTTTTCATGCGGTTCTATATACCCAGCACGTACTTAGATGTAAGAATATACTGTAGAAATAGTGTAGCAAAACTTGGCCCGGATGTGCTCGCTTTGCCTATTCATTTTGCCGCTGTATAAAAAAAATTGTTTGTTTTTTTTTTTCATCTCAGCCTCTCACAGACTCCAATTTCCATTATTCATTGAATTTTCATAGGCGCAAATAACGGTCAATTTATAAAAATTACAAATCAATGAAACCGATTGTTATTCAATTTTTATGTGATTTTTATTTTCGTTCGACAAATATTACATTTTTAGGGTTCCGTAACGAAAAACAAAATCCTTACTGGTAAAACTTGATTTTGTCCGTCCGTCCGTCTGTCGTTCTGTCAGAGGCCTCTAATTCATAAACGGTTTAAACTAACAACTTGAAATTTGGCATAGAAATAGAATGAGATGTTCCGAGGACGGTCCCGTGGCCATTGATGAAAAATAATTTTTTCGCGAATTTAAAAAGGCCAAAATGTGTGCTCACGAAAAAAAAAAAAAAAAAAAAAAAAAAAAAAAAAAATCGCTCTGTCCTAGCGAGTAGGGTGTCGTTTGAAAGAGCAGACCTTAAGGACTGACAAAATATTTTCAAAATACTTTTTCGTTGAGTATTTTCAATATTATCCATGGAAATCATCGTTTTTCGCTAGGCTCTTCGCCCCGCCCCAAAATTTCGTAACTACTGCAACAAAAATTCTGAAATAATTGTGATGCGCGAAGGCTTATGGAAAGTTTAAACGGGAAACTATAGCAACGTCGAATTTGTCATTGATTTTTCAGATATTATGTAATTTACGACACCACTCATGAAGTCTCCATGCTTGCGTTCATTGCGTTAAGCAAATCGTTTGCATTAGAGTACGTATTTATCAATGCTTTTCTCTGGATAGTCGTACTAATAGTTTAAAACACTAATGATCCTCCTCCCGGCCCGCTAGTGTACGTGATAATATTTGCCGATCGTCGAAACGTTTCGTTTGTACCGTTAGGCGATAGCCCCCGGTATCCCTCGAAATTTTCCAATTCTATACACGAACCGCAAAATTCTCAATAAAATTGACGATGCTCGTGAATATCATAGAAGTGCTCGAGAGGGTCTTTAAAAGGGGGTTGATGGGGTCAAAATATTAACCGTACGAGGATTTGCAAACAGAAGTGAAGCACGTACAGAGAACACAGAACATAATAATGTGTGCATATATACTAGATTGTACGAGATTTAAATATGAAACCATTTCAGGCAAAATCGAGAGAGTCATTGACCTGGGAATTAAAAAATATTTTTCCTTCTCATCAGTGAATTGTTGGACGACACGAAAAAATAATCCATAGCAATTTTAAGGTTTTTTTTTACTGCCAATTTGCCACACGCATTGTAACATTGTTTTAAAATCAATAATAGTAATAAAAAAGTGAAGTACGTACAGAGAACACAGAACGTATTAAGGGGAGATATACACCTAGCATGGTCGAAAAAATCGACTTTTTTTTTGCATTTTTTTGAAGCTTAAAGCGCCGACAACGAAATTTAGAAGACATGAACATTCCGTCGACCGTAGAAGACTTACACTATGGGCCCCTGGTATATATCGATGATTCCATGTAAGTTGACAAATTTCATGATTTATTCATTCCCAAATTTTCAAACGCGTTTTTCTCAAAACCACGTTTTTCAAATCGGTACGCAAAATTTCTTGAAAACCAATGAACCGATTACCTTGATTTTTTTGGTGGTTATTCTATACATCATTATCTAGTACTTGTCATAGGATTTTTTTTTTTTCGTCGCTTAGTTTTTGTTTTATAGGCAAAATAATAACTAACTTTTAGTCGAAAAATCGCTATGTTATGTTCAAACGTCCGCCATTTAGTCATAAATCGATATTTTCAAAATTGGCTATGTCAAGTACTAGATTTTAGTATCTAATTTAATAAGCTTTTTCGTTTTTTTGTTTCAGACGATTTTTGAAGAAACGCCAGTGGGTACCGTTTACCCAGATTTTTTTACGGCGCTCCGAAGATTACACAACAAACTCGTCAATTTTTGATTTTTTTTAATAAAAAAAATTGAACATATTTCTGAATGTGTATACTTTTAGATAGAAAATCTCCCGATCCGAAATTTCAAATAGTTTTCCTTAAAAAAATTCTCAAATATGATCCTTTTTTTGCGGTTCCTAGGTGTATATCTCCCCTTAATGTGAGCATATATGCTAGATTGTACGAGATTTAAATATGAACCCATTTCAGGCAAAATCGAGTAATCGACCTGGGAATTCAGTCATTCATTGGGGCAAGGAAAAAATCTTTTTCCTTGTCACCAGTGAATTGTTGGACGATACGAAACAATAATTCATAGCAATTTTAAGGTTTATTTTACTGCTACTTTACCTCACGCATGGTAACATTGCTTTAAAATCCATAATACACAGAAAAGTAAAAATTGTTAAGTCCCTACAGTAAGAGATCGTTAATAGCTACTCAATTTTCGAAAAAAAATCTAAAAATGAATGCGAGAGAAACAAAAACATTCACAGATTAACTGCCGTGTCGATTTAACCTGAAAAGCCCGATATATAAATTAAAAAAAAGGTTTTAAAATCAATAATAGTAAAACTAAAAATTGCCAATAAAAATTGTTAAGTCCCTACAGTAACAGATCGTTAATAGCAACTCAATTTTCGGAAAAAAAAACTAAAAATTAATGCGAGAGAAAGAAAAACATTCACAGATTAACTGCCGTGTCGATTTAACCTGAAAAGCCCGGTATATATATTTTAAAAAAAGATGAGAGAGAGAGAGCTAGTTGAACAAATGTTAAAATGCATCGATTGCATTGAGAGCAGATTAGGACCATACGCACCGCAGTTTACACCGACGATTTGTCGTTTTGCACATTTTGTCATCGATACACACGGAATAAAAAACAAGCCGCATTCCCAAAAACATTCCCGATGGATTAAAGGTCCGCGGGAAAAAAAAGAAGAAAAAAAATGATAACAATAAATAAATGAAAGCAAAAAAACAACCCCCGACACGTCGATGAAAGTACGTTTGACCAGCGGTTACACGATGCGAGCGTACGTGTGCATTTTATCGAATATATCAGCAAAAGGACGTATCCAATAGGATTTTCGATGCTCAAAGTGGTACGGGATTATGCCTTTTTGTTTTATAACAACCAATGCACATATTTATGCCTGCGATATACGCGAAACAAGCGCTTTCAACGTAAACCTTTATATTGCACATACACACACAAACACTGGCACAAACTCTCCGCGCAGCATCCAGACTCTCGCTCTCCGCGATGACACGCCCGGTTTATAGTCGCGAATATCTCTCTATATCTCTGTCCGCGCGCGTTACTCTCGCGCGAAATACAGTTTCGTTTTAACTGTCGTCGAGCGCGCATCGAAATATTACCCGTGTAATAGACGATTTTTATTTCACGAGTTCTAGAATCCCCGTAAAATACAAGATCGTTTTTTTTTTTATTCCCCGCCCCACCGCCGTATATGTTCGATTTAATCGAACAATTCTCGGTCATAGAGTCCTCTTTCTCACCGGATTTTTATCGTACTCGTGTCAGTATCACAAAGAATACTCGTTACTTGCCAATCTGGCGAAACATGGAAGGAAAAAATAAATTAATAACCCATAATGAAAATACGAGGAAAAAGATTGGATAAAAATACATTGGAAAAATCAGATTAATTCGTAGATAAAAAAAATGACGGAAAATTAGATTTTTCGAGGAGAAATTTTTCGATCCTCGATCGCGAGCTCTCGTCGTAGGACGACAATTTATGAGTACAGACGGTTTTTAGTGGAAAATTAATGAAGAGCAAAAGAAGACAAAAAAAAAAAGTCAATATCCAGTCGGTGACTAGTCGATGAGAGGAAGAAAGGAAAAAAAAATTTCGCGCTCACTCTCATTTGACTTGCTCCTTTAATAAATATTTCACGCCTGAACGAGACCAGGAGAGAGAGAGAGAGACGCAAATCGATCGTCAATCGTGAGTGGAATTTTCCTTTGATATCGATAAATAACTCGGAGAAGAGACGCCCGAGTGACTTCAAATACATATATATGTATATATATGTGTATATATATATATATATATATATATATATATATATATGTATATATATATATATATATATATATATGTATAGGTATATATAAGGGAAGGGAAACGTCCCCTTGAACTTAGACTCGGTGGTGGGCTATTGATTTCCGTGGACCGTTGGTTCTCGCGCTCTATTGAAGAGGGTTCGCCGCCTGCCTCATTCGGTCTTACAACACCATCGCACATGCTGTGTGCACGAAACGATCTCGTGGTGCGAAAAGCGGTACTCTCTCTTTCTCTCTTTCTCTCTCTTTCTCACATGTATATAAGTATATGTATATATAGTTGGTACGCTTTTATAAATTGGTTGTTAAAAGTCAATAGGTCGTATCTCACATCGTTTACAACATGAAATAGTGTGGGATACGTCCCACTGACTGTTAGTATTCGATATACGTTTGTATCTAGACCAAAATCAGCTTTAAACCCCGAAGAGAATTGTTATACCCAGTCTGAAGCCAATGCCGGACGGTACAACGAAATATAACGTACGAGAAAAGTGAATTCGAGCTTAGAATTTCAGTAATACACTACAAAGTCTCCACTTTGTTTGTAAACTTCGATTGAACGAATTACATGATGCTGAAGTTTGCATCGTTGGAACGCAACGAAAATAGTTTTTTTAAATTGTACTTTTTACTACTGCTCTCGCTTCTTCTGCCCATTTAGGCCCAGCTCTTTAAAGAAGACCCCAAAAAACGTTTTAACGATTTTTGTCTTCGAAAATCCAACCTCAAGGAGGATGAATGGTATAAAATAATTTATTTTCGTTGCATTCCAACGATGCAAACTTCAACATCTTCGAATTACCTCATTATTATGAATTAATATTACATTAAAAATGTGAATAGAGATCGAAATAGCGAAACACGAAAAAGTTGAACGGTCGTAATAGCGAAAATCGAAAAAATCGTACGGTCGAAATAGAAAATTTTCGACCGTATTTTTTTCCATTTTCGCCTATTTCCACCGCCACCCAAAACGGCAAGCGAGCGGTACACCGATCGAAATGTAACGTACGAGGAAAGTGAATTTGTAGCTTAGAATTTCAGTAATGCACTGCAGAATCTTTACTTTGTAAACTTCGATTGAACGAATTACTTCATTATTATGAATTAATATCACATTAAAAATGTGGATAGAGATCGAAATAACGAAACACGAAAAAGTTTGCACGATTGTAATAGCGAAAAACGAAAAAATCGTACGGTTAAAATTTCTTATTTCAACCTATTTTTTTTTTTTCGATTTTCGCTATTACGACCATTGGACATTTTGGATGTTTCGCTATTTTCACCACCATCCAAAAATGTGTATTACAATAAAAAATAAAATATTTTACGGTCAATTCATAAAGGATATTTTCAACAACGAGAATGAGCCCCGGCAATCATCGAATTGAAATAAAAATTGCTGATGTAATTTGAAAAAAAAAAGAAAAAATGTTTGAAAATTTGCTTCGCGAGTTATCGGAGTGAACAAAGTATTTTTTTCGATACATTGATCGTTGGAAAATTTGTCCTATATCGCAGCATCTTTGAATCCCGAACCTCGACTATTCTGCACCAGTTTCATTTTTGAGAATATGTAAAAGAAAAAAGAAAGAAAAAAAAACGATAAAACAATATTAAAAAACTCCATACTTGATGAACCCGACTGTACGAGTACAATCCCTCTGGCATTCTCAACCAACATACCTGAAATCATGGGTGATCTTTCATTCCGCCCTCCAATTTTTTTTTTTCTTCCGTTTTAACGCGTCACGCGCGTAAATCAAAGTACACTGTGAAAATCAGCTGGTTGATAAAATCGCATCAGCAGGCGTGACGGGGTAATCGCTCGAACGAGAGAGCTTTGTCGTATCGATCCGTACGGAAGAGCAAGCGTGCAAAATTACTCGTAGCCAGGTTTTTACCTCTCTCTCTCTCTCTCTCTCTCTCACATACTTTCATTCTCTCCCTCGCGACAACCCTGCTCTTTCGGTCTCGCGCTCACACGCGCCCGCGCCCTCTCTCGTGCAAGCTCATTCACAATTTCCACCCTCATCCAATGTACACGAGTCATTCGCGAATTTTCAATTTTACTCGTATATCTCATTAGGGCGATTTTTTTTTTCGACTATTTTTTTTTTCAGTCCCCACCCGAAATTTTGTTGGATATGTCGAAAAAAAAATTCCCTGAAAGTTACAGTCCTCAATATTAATTTTAAGTACTTTCCCAAAGCGTGAGAAGATTTTCCATCTAAAATACACGTCAATCAAATTTTTTATTTATTTTTTCAAATTTCCATAACTCAGCGGCATTTTATGCTATCATATTGTTCTTGGTTTCGATTTGATCAGAATAAAACAATCTAAAAAAGTGCCTTTTGCGGCGAAAGTGTAAATTGTACTGGTGAGTTGGTACGGGTCAGTGAAGTTGATTTTTACCCAAAATTCTCGTTTTTTTTGCTGTTATCTCCAAAACAATTAACTTTACGAAAAAAATTGTGAATAAAAAATTTGTTGGAAATTTATTTTCCTACAAAAAAGGTCCTATCGACCCAATTGCTTAGATCAATATTTCTTCAGATATTGAACTTTAACTAATGAGTAGTATAAAATTTATAAAATATGAAATATTAAATAATAAAGAAAATAAAAAATACAAAAAATTCAATATCTCAAGAAATATTAATCTGAGCAATTGGGTCGATAGGACCTTTTTTATAGGAAATTAAATTTTCAACAAATTTTTCGTTTACATTTTTTTCGTAAAGTAAAAACAACGAGAATTTTGGGTAAAAATCAACTTCAGTGACCCGTACCAACTCACTAGTACAATTTACACTTTCGCCGCAAAAGACACATTTTTAGATTGTTTTATTCTGAGTAAATCGTAAGCAAGAACAATATGATAGCATAAAATGCGGCTGAGTTATAGAAATTAAAAAAAAAAAAAAAATTCGATTTACGTGTATTTTAGATGGAAAATCTTCTCACGCTTTGGGAAAGTACTTAGAATTAATATTAAGGGCTGCAACTTTCAGGGTATTTCTTTTTCGACATATCCAACAACATTTCGAGTGGGGACTGAAAAAAAAAATCGCCCTAATATCTCATATATGTATATCTCATGGTTTCGTTGCGTCCGGGCTGATAGCGCGTTAATTCCTCAAGAGCAGCAATGTATCGAACTTGTGTTCGCGATGGATGTTGGGCAAATGATCCTCGTAATTTGTGTGGGCGTAGATGTTTCATCCGAGGGTGCATGTATATGTTTAGCAAGCTGAAAATTTTGTCACGATCGCGTTTCTACGACTATAGAAGAATCCCAATGATTCTTCTCTCCAGCAGCATCCCCGCCTTTCCGCCCTATCGCTTTTACCGCCGCGCCCCATCTATCGTTCGTTCTCGTTGGTTCACGATCGAGGGTGTGCGATGTGCTATTTTCAGTGGTTCGCGCCATGCACACGCACGGGATCCAAGGGACACACGGTTATTGGCCATACGAGCGGAGAATAGAAGCCCCAAAGAAAAAAAATACAGTTATTGGCATGATCTCGTCGCGGTTTTATTAAAGAAGAGTTATTGCGGGAAGTGGCCAACGACTGTGCCCGAGTGGCCGATAAAATTTTGATGAGGTGGCCCGTGAAAAAAGAGAATCGGGGGCCAACGATAAAACGCGCGGTTGATCCACCAGAGGGTGCGTTTTCACTGTCGCACCCGCAGAGACACACACACGCATACACAGATACACGAAATATATAGAAACCACACAAAAGCATATGGTTTGGGTGGATGGTGAACGCAGTGATTTGGAAATTGTGCCACTGTACGAATGAAATATCATTTCGAGAAACTTTTTCAACGAAATAATTTGCAATAACTGTCGTGGGTGGAAACAAAAATGCATTATAAAAACAATAATTAATCAAAATTATACATTTTTCGTCGTATTAGCACTTCCATCGTATAAATTTTTCAGTTTTCTCACGTCCTCTTTATTCCCATTTTCATTTCATTCCGTGGTCCCCTCGGACCCTCGCTTGACATACG
Source organism: Oxytorus armatus (assembly GCA_958009045.1). Lineage (NCBI taxonomy): Eukaryota > Metazoa > Arthropoda > Insecta > Hymenoptera > Ichneumonidae > Oxytorus > Oxytorus armatus. The sequence continues at coordinate 14,119,766 of OY253749.1, forward strand.
GGAGACCGCGGCCAAAACCGCGTGCCAAACCACGCGCGTCCACCGCTGTCGGTGAACATTCATAATAAAAACAATAATAAAACGAATATTCGACAAAATTAATCGAGGAAAGAAGAAGAAAAAAAACACATTTTAATTTTCATCTTCACGATAATTATCAGCAATTATTTTGTCGTAATGTTATTTCTTTTCTTTTGTTTTTTTTTTTTAACGAATTCTCATACAAACAACGACCATTCGCCCCGTACACATTTAATCTATCTGCGTAATAATGAAGTGCATGACCACCAGACACTCTCATCCAGGGCACTCTTTCACCGCCACTCAGACGGACACTCGACACATTTGAGGGAGGAACGGGGAAAGGGGGATGGCGGGGAGAGTGAGAAAAACACGATGTGAAATTGTCCATAAAGAAATCTATAGCGAGGAGCTTCCGTGCCACAATAACCCCCGCCAGTGTATTTATGTGTATACACGCGCATTTATGTATAAATGTATGTGTACATGCTACTAGACGATTTACGGGGGTAGTGGTGTATATATAGTGTGCGCTGCAGCTTTGGAATTCCAGAGAGGCTGAAACGTCAGACAGGTAGAGATGGCAAACAACGTCTGTGCCCGAGGAGTTGAAGTATCCCTATTATACATAATAGAGCAGGGGAGGGAGGAGATACAGCGAGAGAGAGAGAGAGAGAGAGAGAGAGAAAAAGAAAGAGAGCTACCGAAACGAGACACCAGGCCTCTCTCTGATGCTCCGTTTTGCCGATGCCCAAGATGGTCGACGTTACGTAGAGAAAAAGAACCATTAAAAGTCCTTTTCTCAAGAGAATAATTGTCAACGATTCCCAAAAAGAAAAGCCTTCAATACTCGTTACATATTGTTACGTAATACTGAAGAGAATAAAATTAACAATTATCGTAGAGAAATGATTCTTCGTAATTGGCTTAAAAAATAAATAAAACATTTGCGATAAAAAGAAAATTCCTATCGGAATGACTCGACCGATCTCCATCAAACTTGATGCCAAACAGTCTTTGCTAATGGACCAATTGTGTTAAAAGTTTGAGTCCCCTGTGAGAAGAATTACGTGAAATAAAGGACGATGTTCGAAAAAAAAACCCCGAAATTTTGAACCTCTCCAATGAAACCTCCCCTTCAAAAGACCAAATGAGTGGTTCAATATTGACGAAAATTTGTGTATCAAAGAAGAGAACGTGAGAGCTTTGCTTGCGTTCAAAAGCAAAGACCGCGATCAGTTTCAGCAATTTAAGGGGGGAAAAAGGGTTAGACGGTTCAAAAAATCGAATTTTTTTTTGTTTCATAAATTGTTAGTAAAACTATTGGAAAATGTTCCCAAAATTTTAAATGAATATTCCGACTCGTTCTATTGTTATAAGCCATTAAGCGGGGAAATAAGGTTAGGACAGCGTTTTCTCAATGGTTTTCATGAATTTTTTTATAGTATAAAAAATGAATTTAATTTATTGAAACTTTGAGAATATTTTATACATATATTTAAGTATATACTATGAAATTTTTGAAGAATATCCTTGAAAAACACCGAAGATATTAGCGACCCCATATTGCAGGTCACAATCAGACTCAGCATTTTGCTATTTTTTCAAACGCGTTTTTCTGAAAACGACTTTTTTTTAACTTGCGCACACGCTAGTTTGAAAAGTTTTCAACCAATCGTTTTGAAAATTGGCAGTTACTTTCTTCGCAGTATTGCGCTCTATATGAACCTAAAATCGGAATATTACCATTGTTAAAAATAATTTTTTTTTGCAAATAAAGTTGTAAAAAATGGCAAAAAATCATGCTTTTTTGTTTTGACCCCTGTAAAAATTTCAATTTTCTATTTTTTTGAGAGCATTTAGGTTCATATAGAAGAGAGACATATAATAAAAGTAAATTCCAACCTCGTTTGATTTCAGATGAAAATTGCGGCTTCCAGAATGTACGCAAAATGCTGAGTCTGATTGTGACCTGCAATATGGGGTCGCTAATATCCCCGGTGTTTTTCAAGAAAATTCTTCAAAAATTTTCTAGTATATACTGAAATATACGTATAAAATATTCTCAAAGTTTCAATAAATTATATTAATTTTTTGTACTATAAAAAAATTCATGAAAATCATTGAGAAAACGCTGTCCTAACTCTATTTCACCCCTCAAGAGCCGCCGATATTTGAATTTTTCAGCTTTGTCACACATCCGTCCGGGCGTTCATTCAACGCGTCACTGTTGAACTTGGCAGGACTATTTTCGATGCCTCGAAACAATGATCTAGCAAATCCTTTTTGCTTTTCCATCTCCACATTCAAAAAGTTTCGTCAATACGAGTGAGAAAAACAAAGTGACGAAAGTATCGGAAGGGCTCTTGAGAAAATTATTCAATTAATCCGGTGTGTCAAGGTGCCAATAACTGTGCCAGCTTCTTTCTGATGCATCGAGCAATCTATATAGATGCTTTCACGTGTAGGTGGGCGAGGGCGATATACGCGAAGCGTGTGCCCTCAGACGGGGTCGTTTCGTCGACGTCAAGATCGCGTGGGTATATTACCCACGAGGTTGGTAGTAAATGCCCCCGAGGACCGTCGCGCAGCCTCCCGTCGTCTCTGCGCTCTCCGCGAAAGTCGTAAAAAGGTGAGTCTCGACTGTATATATACATATGCATGTATACGCATGTATATAAGAGCGTCTGGGGTTAGTTTTGGTGTGGCACGGTTCTCTCGTAAAACCGTATCATTTCTAATAAATATTTTTCCGATGCCGGATGTTACAAAAATCCATACACGGATACACACAAATACACATACACAAATATACCATATGTGCAATCTCTATTCTTCCCTGTTCATATAACCGTCCCGTGTGACACACATAAACTTCGCATCGATACGTAATACATTTATTACGAGTATACGGAGTGTGCAGCGAGATAGTTGATTGCGCTCTCTCGGACTCGGAAGCTGTGTATAACGGGAAAATATCGACTCGACGATGGTACAGTAAGGTTCAAAAGAAAGGGATCACATTATTAAAAAAATATGTTTTTAACATTCTTCCATATCATAGTGACGTTAATAGCCATTTTCTTTACCAACGAATGTTTAATTAACATGGAAAAAGATAATTATTAATTAATGCATAGAACGGGTAATTTTTTTTCCAAAATTGGCTAGATAATCAATTCTCCTTTGGTTATGCACTGATTCATTGTGAAATTTACAGTAACGTTCAAATTTTACTCTTCCAGCGATTGTACTTGTAGAAAAACGCTCTGCGAGTCCACCGAATCGGACATATTAAATAACGTTTATCAATGAATCAATGTCATGAAATGTGTAAGTGGAAAAAAAAAATCCCTTCGACCTGTTGTTACGGATTTTTTGAATGAACAAAATTGACAAGTGGAACAAACGCGTCAATCTTCGTGTACGTTTATAGTTATTTATTGCGAGCTGTGCCCCGCGGTTTCACCCGCGTTAAATTTCCGTCACCAGATTCAACGCGCCACTGCCGCTCCTTAAGGTCATAGCATAAAGTTATGTAGCTTAAAACCTTGCCGAATAAATGGGCTATCTAATGCAAAAAGAATTTTTCAAATCGAATTAGTATTTCCTGAGATTAGCGCGTTCGAACAAACATACAAACACACAACCATACAAACTCTCCAGCTTTATTATAATAGTAAGACCATTAATGAACAATTGTTTGTAACAAGATTAATTGATCGTTCTGTCTTGACAATATTGTAGAATTGATATTTGGGTAAAAATCATAACTTTTTGTTGATGACTGTACAGAGAGGTATGTATGTGCTTAACGAAAGTCGCTGCTTGGTTCTATAAGGGACGTGCCCTTCGACGAACATCTTATTCCTCCCTTAGGGAGTCCTCCTTCGAGGTTCCGCAAACGATTCCATTGAAACTTTAGTTATTCGATGCCAAGATATTTCCGCACTCTCTGATGTCATTATGAGAAAGTTATAACGCGAGAGGATGAAAAAGAACGAGTGATTTAGATCTCAAGATCGTCCGCTGTCGCTGAACGAGTGGTTAAAAAAGATTTTCGAAAAAACAAACATTATTCATTTTTCCATGGATAATTAGTCATCACCCCGGGGATCGTGAAGGAAAACAAACAGCGGGGATTACCGGTACGGAAGAATAATGCGATGCCAAACGTGCGCCTAATCGATAAAAAATTATTTTCATTTATTAACAACAATTATCAATCGTTATATATGATCGTGAAATAATTGCCGAATGAAATTTCCATTGAAACACGACAAGATCGTGGAATTTTGATGAGCAATCGGGGCCACCTTGAACCAGTGTGTCCAGCACACACATAATCGTCGCTGCACAAACTTTTTTGTTTTCGTTTTGTATCATATGCGCGCAATCGTGTTGAAATTACCGGTCGGCGAACAAACAACCGGGCATTTGAGTCTCGGCCAAGAATCCTCTCGGCGCATCGGATCGGTAAAAAAGAAGAAAAAAAAAACACCAGATCTGAAATGCCCAGACGATGAAGAATAAGAAGAGGAGGAGGAGGATGAAGAGGAGGAAGAAGAAGAAGCGGCGGCGCGGCTTCGTCGTCGTTTCCCATTACGAGACGCGACCGCAATCACGTGGAAGAAGAAAGTGGTTGCGGGGAAGTTCCTTGGCAATGGTGGAAAGAAAGAAAAAAAATGAAAGAAAAGAAAGAAGAAGAAAAAAAAGAGTGATTCCCACAGGAAACGCGTCCGGCGACCGGCCATAACCATCTCCGGGAACGCGCTCCAAGAACAAGGAGTGGGAGCAGCGGCAAGGGAGGATCCGGGGACGGGGGTAGTATCGAGGAAACGCCAGGACAAAGGGATCTCCGAACGATTACTTTCGGATTTCACGCTGGGATCGGCGTCCCATCGACCAATTTAATACTCCTTCGGGAGCGAGAGACTCCGAGGCCGCTGCAAACCGCACAATGGACAAGAAACTTTTCCCCAACTATCAGCACCGCACCCAACTCTAGCCACCCCCCCCCCCCACCCTCTCTATCATCTATTCGCGGCTCCGCCCGCGTGATCAAATACACCCACGTGTATATATATCGAACAAATGTTTGCCAACTCAATGCGTTCGTCTCTCTCTCTCGTATCGACGATTCACCGTTTTGTCGAAGAACAATAGATAAAACGCATGGAATTAAAAATTATGTTCTGTTGTACGGGCGAGTCCGTTGAAATGGAAAATTGTGGAAAAATGTCCAACGTTTGTCGATGAAGGAAAAAAAAAAAGTATTGTCTTCAAAGATTTAATGCAAATTAACTAATTGTCCTGGTTTCCTAAATTAACTCTTCCTGTCTGGAAGAAGAGACAGTTTGATAAAATAATTTATATGCAAAAAGTAAAAAGGTTTTATCATTTACTCGTCAAAACAGCACACTTTTATTAAAAAGAAGCTTTTTACCAATTACTCGTTTCTACGTTTAATTTCGAACGGGACAAATCCCTAGCACGGAGTGAACCACGTTGACACACGCAGAAATACCGTAGGTGACGGTATTTCGGTATTCAGTATATAAGCAATAAATAAATAATGATAAAATTGAACAAAGAATGTTTGGCAACTCGATGCGTTCGACTCACTCGTATCGACGATTCGATGTTTTATCGAAGAACAATAGATAATACGTATGGAATATAAAATTATATTCTGTTGTACGGGCGAGTCCGTTGAAATGGAAAATTGTGGAAAAATGTACGTTTGTCGATGAAGGAACAAAAAGTGCATCGTCTTCAAAGGTTTAAGAGCGGAAATAGGGTTAGACGGTTCAAAAAATCGATTTTTTTTTATTTCATAAATCGTTAGTAAAACTATTGAAAAATATGTTCCGAAAATTTTAAATAAAAATTCCGACTCGTTCTATTGTTATAAGCCATTAATGTGGGTAGCTCTCCTTCAGGCCCCGAGCGCACTAAAAATAGCAAAATAGCATTTTGCTATTTGTTCAAACGCGTTTTTCTGAAAACGACTTTTTTTTAATTTGCGTACACGCTACTTTGAAAAGTTTTCAACCGATCGTTTTGAAAATTGGCAGTTAGTTTCTTCATAGTATTGCGCTCTATATGAACCTAAAATCGGAATATTATCATTATTTAAAATAATTTTTGTTTGCAAATAAAGTTGTAAAAACTGACAAAAATCATGCTCTTTTGTTTTGACCCCTGTAAAAAATTCAATTTTCTATTTTTTTTATAGCATTTAGGTTCATATAGAAGAGAGACGTATAATAAAAGTAAATTCCAACCTCGTTTGATTTCAGATGAAAATTGCAGCTTCCAGAATGTACGCAAAATGCTGAGTCTGATTGTGACCTGCAATATGGGGTCGCTAATATTTTCGGTGTTTTTCACGGAAATCCTTCAAAAATTTTATCGTATATACTTAAATATATGTATCAAATATTCTCAAAGTTTCAATAAATTATATTCATTTTTTATACTATAAAAAAATTCATGAAAATCATTGAGAAAACGCGGTCCTAACCCTATTTTCCCCCTTAACGCAAATGAACTAATTGTCCTGGTTTCCTAATATGCAAAAAGAAAAAAGGTTTTATCATTTACAAAACAGCACCCTTTTATCAATTAAAAAAGAAGATTTTTACCAATTACTCGTTTCTTGGTTTAATTTCGAACGGGACAAATCCCTTACACGGAGTGAACCATGTTTACACATGCAGAAATACCGTCGATGATGGTATTTCAGTATTCAGTGTATTCAGTATAAGATACGATAAAATTATGGTAAAATTAACAAATTGTCATTTCCATAACGAGGGTTAAACTGAAAAGAAGACTTTTTCGACCCATACGTCATTCTCTGAATGTCAACACAAATTATCAAATCAATAGAGAAAATTTCGATGAAACTGCAAAACAAAACAAAAGTCACAGTACCGTCAATTCTGTGAGAATAAAATGTCCGCCAATGTATTCTTATTATCTCGAAAACCGCAAAGCCACCCAGGTGAATGCTCAAACGCGAATCATCATTCCGAGTGCGACTTTTGCTCTGTCACGCTGTGCTGCGAACGTTCGTTCAAGAGACTCGGGACGAAAGAAAAAAAAAAAAAAAAAAACCCCTCCGAGAATTACGAATAAAGCCGGTTTTTCTCTCGACAAAGAGCAAAACTGCGATCTGCCTCGACAATTTTTTCAGCTTCTCTCTACAATTTACAACGTCACTCAACCGTACACTAATACCTTCCATTCTCTTCATTATTTGAGTTTTATTATAGAGAATGAGCTTTTATGAGAAAAATGGCCCGATGGAAAAAGCGACGACCGAAGTCGAAGGACGAAAGCGCAATAATGAGATCACGTCGTCTTATATTCCTCATCCTTTGTATATGTGTGTGCGGGTGTGCTACTAATTTGAATGCTTAATATGATTTTACGAAACCCTTTGTATAAGATATAATGTATATCATCGGAAAACGATTTTGTATAAATTCTTATTGCGATACGATTATCATTCGTAAAATAATTTACCCCAAAACACGTTTATCAGTTTAAAACGGTCGGTTAAAACTGACAAAAATCATGCTTTTTTGTTTTGACCCCCGTAAAAAATTCAATTTTCTATTTTTTTGATAGCATTTAGGTTCATATAGAAGACAGACATATAATGAAAGTGAATTCCAACCTCGTTTGATTTCAGATGAAAATTGCGGCTTCCAGAATGTACGCAAAATGCTGAGTCTTTTTTATTTTATAATATATATCTAAATTTTATAGTATATAGTATATACTTGCATATATGTATAAAATATTCTCAAAGTTTCAATAAATTATATTCATTGTTTATACTATTAAAAAATTCATGAAAATCATTGAGAAAACGCTGTTCTAACCCTATTTCCCCCCTTAAAGGATGGTTCGATAAATTTTCATCCCTGCATATTTCGAATGCACAAAAGAAGCACGAAATTCATGTGCTCAAGGAAAAAAAATCACACCCAATTTTTCATGTTTTTTTTTCTTCTTCTTCCAAAGCTGACACACAGGCATTAATTTGAGAAAAATATAATATTATTATCGTTAATAATATTACATTTTGCCTGTAACAAATTGAAGCAAAGAGAGCATTAAATTTTCATATTGATTAAAATCGATTTTGCTCATTTGGCTGTGCAAATCATATATGACGTAAATAGTAATAACTGTAAATTACCCGGCAGCTTCATCACTAACGAGAAATGTTCTTTTTCTTTCACTTGTATATACAGAAAATTATATTAGAGATGACGATATGACAGGAAGATCGATTCGAGGTTAATTTTAGACTTTTCTCCGATAAAACGAGTGAGTTTTAAGAAGAAGAAGAAGAAGAAGAAAAAAAAGTCTTGACGATCAATTTCTTAAACACGAAAATGTACGATTGGACTATATTTATTAAAAGATTACTTGGTATCTAATTGACCCGTGAATTCCGAGCTTCGTGCCTCCGGATTGTAAACTACGTTCATACATATAAACGGTCAATATTATAGCGTTTATTAACGAGATACCTGTCTGTGATGCACGCACTTTGGAATTTTTTCCCAATTATAGCTGCAAGCGATTTGTGAATTGCCGAGCATAACTTTGCCTGCTGGCGTTGCAACTAAATCGAGAGAATCCAAGAGATGTCGCTGATGGTCATACATATATATATAAAGAGAGAGAGAGAGAAAGAACATGTCGTTAGCTGTGCGATGGTTGGGATCTCTTCTCGATCCCGTTATTAGGATGGCATGCCAGAGGCTTCGCAGCGGGTCCAGTCAGGGACGAACGAGAGGAACGAGAAGCTTCGTCCTCCGCGAAATGAGAGAGCGAGAGAGGATATAAAGGAGACTAGTTTGAAAGAGAAAGAGAGAGAGAGAGAGAGAGAGAGAGAGAGAGAGAGAGAGAGAGAGAGAGAGAGAGAGAGAGAGAGAGAGAGAGAGAGAGAGAGAGAGAGAGAGAGAGAGAGAGAGAGAGAGAGAGAGAGAGAGAGAGAGAGAGGGAGAGAGAGAGAGAGAGAGAGAGAGAGGGAGAGAGAGAGAGAGAGAGAGAGAGAGAGAGAGAGAGAGAGAGAGAGAGAGAGAGAGAGAGAGAGAGAGAGAGAGAGAGAGAGAGAGAGAGAGAGAGAGAGAGGAGAAGAGAGAAGGAGAGAGAGAGAGAGAGAGAGAGAGAGAGAGAGAGAGAGAGAGAGAGAGAGAGAAACGAAGGACGTGGATAGGGAGAAGAGATGGAAACATGAGAGACACACTCGTCCTCCGGCACGTGAGTGCAAAAGACACGATACCATAGACGATCGGCGGAACCGCGGAGCGTGTGAGAGAAACGACGAGAGATGTCCTCTTGTCCCGCTATTGAGCAGAGAGAGCTCCCATCGAACGAGAGATACTCTTCAGAGGAATCTGCGGAGCCTGACAAACATTGGCCATTTGAGAATTATTGGCCAGTACCACTTGAAACGGATATTGTGGAAAGTACACGAGAGTTTATATGCCGGAGTAAAAATACTCTTCTGTCTTATTCGATGGGATTGTGTTTCGTATTAAAACGAATAAATATATGAACGTCTCTATAATTTGTAAAATTAATCTCGGCAATTGGGCCATCCAATGGGCGATGCAAATTTATGTGAATTAAAAATAATTCGACGCGAAACAAATTACTTAATTTCGAGAATCATCTCAAATTTTTCGCTTTATCAAAGAAATTAAGCAAGAAGAAAATCGTATCGAAAAATCTCTCCATCGAGCGATCGTTATAAATTCTTCGACGATCGCGCAAGCAAACGTTCAAATTCGAATGTTGCAAAATTGTAGAAATTTGTACACAAATTTTTTAAATAAAATGAAATATTTCAAAAAATAGTAGCCCTCGTAACAATTTTTTTTCATTAACGGATCTATATATTTTTTTAAATCGTCGCGAAATCATTTTGTATATATTCTCATTTGGATTCTCCATAGGATTATCTTTCGTACAATAATTTACCCCAAAAACACGTTTATTTTGACTTTTAACCGTGGAACCACCCTTAAGGGAGGAAATAGGGTTAGACGGTTCAAAAAATCGATTTTTTTTTTATTTCATAAATTGTTAGTAAAACTATTGAAAAATATATTCCCAAAATTTTAAATGAAAATTCCGACTCGTTCTATTGTTATAAGCCATTAAGGGGGGAAATAGGGTTAGGACAGCGTTTTCTCAATGATTTTCATGAATTTTTTTATGGCATAAAAAATAAATATAATTTATTGAAACTTTGAGAATATTTTATACATATATTTAAGTATATACTATAAAATTTTTGAAGAATTTCCTTTAAAAACACCGCAGATATTAGTGACCCCATGTTGCAGGTCACAATCAGACTCAGCATTTTGCTATTTTTTCAAACGCGTTCTTCTGAAAACGACTTTTTTTAAACTTGCGTACACGGTAGTTTGAAAAGTTTTCAACCAATCGTTTTGAAAATTGGCAGTTACTTTCTTCATAGTATTGCGCTCTATATGAACCTAAAATCGGAATATTGTCATTATTTAAAATAATTTTTTTTTTGCAAATAAAGTTGTAAAAAATGGCAAAAATCATGCTTTTTTGTTTTGACCGCTGTAAAAAATTCAATTTTCTATTTTTTTGATAGCATTTAGGTTCATATAGAAGAGAGACATATAATAAAAGTAAATTCCAACCTCGTTTGATTTCAGATGGAAATTGCGGCTTCCAGAATGTACGCAAAATGCTGAGTCTGATTGTGACCTGCAATATGGGATCGCTAATATCTTCGTTGTTTTTCAAGAAAATTCTTCAAAAATTTTATAGTATATACTTTAATATACGTATAAAATATTCTCAAAGTTTCAATAAATTATATTTTCTTTTTATACTATAAAAAAATTCATGAAAATCATTGAGAAAACGCTGTCCTAACCCTATTTCCCCCCTTTAAATGGCCAAAAAATCGATTTTTTTTAAAAAGCAGACATGAATTATAGGCGATAAATTTAAAAAAAATCGCACATTGGAGACATGGCATGTAATTGTTATTTGGAAATAATGGAGCGGCAGAAAAACGTGCGAAGCATTGAGATAAAATTCAAAACAGAGGCTTTTCCTCGCGGGAACTCGACCCAAACCCAATACAATGACGGACATCGATAATTCTATTAGAAATTTCCATTCTCACACGTGTATGCATATTTGAAATGCGAATGTCCCGCAAACAATATCTCCGTGCGCATTATCCTCGAGTGTATAACAACGCGATATGGCGTATGCATATACAATAATCAAGGTAAAACGCACAGCCGGTATAAAAAAAGAATAATGAAAAAAAAAGTAATATCGCGTTTCGTGCGGGACATACACGAGAAAAATCGAATTATGAAGCGTGCACGAATCGAATAGAGCCGAGGTACCCACGCTCGTACAGAGGAGAGCCTGAGGGAACGAAACGAATCCATGATTGCTCCTGGCTTTCTCGTCCGGCTATGTGTACGCTCTTCTTTGCCATAAAATGCTTCCCTCACCTCCCAACGCGTCCCCGTCCGCCCTTCAAGCTCCTTTCCCATCGGCAGTACGAACGATAGACTCTCTCCCGGTATGCTTTTCGGAGCAACCCTTCGATATACGCCGAGCGATACAATTGATCGAGACGAGATCGGCGAACACGTTCACCCCCGTATTTCTGCACATTTGTATATAAAAGTGTGCATGTGTATGTGTGTATATATGTGTATGTGTTTCGAGACTCGTATGAGCGATGCATGTAAAAAAAGGTAAATGGCTGATCGCGTATTGTACACGAATCGTTATGAAAGAAACGAAATGCGAACGGAATTGTCAGTGTACAAAATTTACAACTACAATTTCAATGTTTTATTATATTGGCCACTTCGTTGTCTATTTATATCTATTCCCGCCGGTTCCATTTTTTTTTTAAAGGTTCAAAAATAAATAAGTAGCAATATACAATAGTTTCGGAACGATTTCATCGCTGTCACGTTGTAAAATAAACTTCGAAAGTGTAAAAGAGTTTTGTCGAAATGTCCGCATCGCTCTCCTCGCTACTTTTTCCACGTTCGCGAAACTTCCCGTATTAAGGGGGGAAACAGGGTTAGGCGGTTCAAAAAATCGATTTTTTTTTAATTTCATAAATTGTTAGTAAAACTATTGAAAAATATGTTCCCAAAATTTTAAATGAAAATTCCGACTCGTTCTATTGTTATAAGCCATTAAGTGGGGAAATAAGGTTAGGACAGCGTTTTCTCAATGATTTTCATGAATTTTTTTATAGTATAAAAAATGAATATAATTTATTGAAACTTTGAGAATATTTTATACATGTATTTAAGTATATACTATAAAATTTTTGAAAAATTTCCTTGAAAAAGACCGAAGATATTAGCGACTCCATATTGCAGGTCACAATCAGACTCAGCATTTTGCTATTTTTCCAAACGTGTTTATCTGAAAACGACTTTTTTTGAACTTGCGTACACGCTAGTTTGAAAAGTTTTCAACCAATTGTTTTGAACATTGGCAGTTACCTTCTTCATAGTATTGCGCTCTATATGAACCTAAAATCGGAATATTATCATTATTTAAAATAATTTTTTTTTGCAATTAAAGTTGTAAAAAATGGCAAAAAATCATGCTTTTTTGTTTTGACCCCCGTAAAACATTCAATATTCTATTTTTTTGATGGCATTTAGGTTCATCCAGAAGAGAGACATATAATAAAAGTAAATTCCAACCTCATTTGATTTTAGATGAAAATTGCGGCTTCCAGAATGTACGCAAAATGCTGAGTCTGATGGTGACCTGCAATATGGGATTGCTAATATCGTCGGTGTTTTTCAAGGAAATTCTTCAAAAATTTTATAGTACATACTTAAACATATGTATAAAATATTCTCAAAGTTTCAATAAATTATATTCATTTTTTATACTATAAAAAAATTCATGAAAATCATTGAGAAAACGCTGTCCTAACCGTATTTCCCCCCTTAAGAAAAATGGGGAGAATTATGAAGATTAACAAATTTTCAAAGTACTTCCACGTTTTCTATTATACGCATTTCAATTTCTATAATGCAAGTTTACATTGCATTGCATACTTAATTACACACTTTTTTTATACTTTTTTTTACTTTTTTTTAAATTACGAGTAAGCATCAGAGTGCAACTTTCAATTTGAATCGTTTTGTTTTGTGCTTGTTTTTTTTCCATGTTCAGGCTCAGTTGTAACCGCGAATGAGTCATGAATTGACATGGGTATGTGTGTATGTGTGTGTGTGTTTGTCTATCCAAGAACGAAAAAAAAAAAACTATACCGAGAGTGGAGAAATAGGGGCGCAAAAATAAAACGAGAAATTAAATTATAGCAGGGTGCTCGATGAAGATAGGTAGGTACGTACATCGTATAAGAGACTCGTCCCCCTGTGTCCTTGGGCTGGGGGTGGACTTTGGCTAAAGTTTATCCCCGGTAATTCGTTACGTCGGAAGGAGAGAAAGAGAGAGAGTGCCCGGTGCGCGCGCGTGGTCACGGAGACCACACGCTAAAGCACACTTTCTCTATACCGCGCCCTCCTCTTTGGCTCAACCAAAAACTTTCCTCGGACTGTGTGTCGGGGCAAAGTTCTCTTTTTCTTTTGTTTTCGTACATATACCTCGTGCTTTTGCCGCGCGATAATACGATTCAATTCGATCTGCGGCCATTGTCACGGAACTTGAACCACGCTGACGGGTGTCGAATGGCGTCAAATATTTTTTTTTTACTTTCGGGGCGGACTTTCGTAAAGAGGAAACGAAGTTATAAAAAGAAAAAAGCACTGACGCTATTACAGAGACGTTCGTTATGAGATTGACAAAAAAAAAAAATCCTAACGTAGAAAATTAATTTTTACGTGGGAGACTGCTGAAGCTCGAATTGGAAGCGTTCTCTCGTTTTATATGTCGACGGAGAAAGAACCCGAGCCCCGTCTCAACGTAATCGCGAGTCCGATGATTTTAACGAGGACATTTTAATATTAACGTGACCGCATTGCCCGAAACGACGACCTGGCGATATTTGATGCATAGGATTGATGAGGATAGAGCTCTTATTCCGTGTCCCGGGAGACGACAGAAAGTGAGAGGAGAGGAGAGAGTGAAATGGTGAATAAATTGTTACGGCCCTTGATGCAGAAGAATTCAAAGGTAGAATGAGGAGAGAAAAAAAGTATTAATAAGAGATAAATGTGTTTTAGTTTTTTATGGCAACAGTCTGTCATCGTTCGGTACGTATAGAAAGAAAGAGTGAAAAGTGCGTAACGAAATGTAAAATGAGCTTTTTTATTTTGTTCCCTTTTGCATAAAGCTTTTAATTTTATACGAGAACGGTGTGTGCGTCTATCGCTTGGGCATCGCTATTCCTATATCATCCCTCGGAAACGAAAAAAAAAAAAAATCCAATGCAGTTTACGTTGCGCACATACACAAAACACTCGCAAAGTGCATACACACATGCTGCGCACGGCAACTTGCCTAAGAGAGACAGAGCGGAAGGAGCAGCCCTCGTGACTTCATTAAAACGTCGTATGGATGTAATCCTGCTGAGGCAGGACGATGCCCTTAATCGAATTTCTTCACCGTATCCTCGAGCACTTTATCTACTCAATCCCCTCGCGCATCGTCATCTAATGGATATTGCATGCAGCGTTTGCAAAGAACGCAATATAACGATACACTGTCATACCAAGAATCAATGAAAATTACTATTTTCTCTTATCTCAATGAGGATTTTAGGAATTTGAAAAGATAAACACAAGCTATACGTAATCGGTGCAAAGAGCATGTGTTAAAGAATAGTTTTATTACTCATTATCGCGAATAAAATGAAGATTTAGTGGCATTTAATTAACTGTGAGGTAATTCGATGTAAAAAAGGAATTGCCCAAACGCCCGATATTATTTCCTCAATTGAAATGATGTTCAAATAAATTTAAGAACCTTGATTCGAGTGTTAAATCTGAATGAAAGATATTCTTGTTCCCGTATCAACTGAACTTGTCTCGAGAGGAAAAAAAAACCTCTCTCCCACGGCAGTAAATAAAATAGTTGACATTTATTTTGTTTTTTTTTTTGATAATGTAATCCGTATTTTTTAAGTATCACAACAATTGTCGAATATTTTAACAGTAATATTGGCATCGATTAGTTTTTTTTTTTTTTTTTTCTTTCAAAGCAACGATACGTGTAATTCCTCACGATCACTTTTATCCTTATGCATCAACAATCTTCGGCACACACGCCGACAGGAGGTTTGATAGAAAGTCGATATATGTTACCGTGCACGAAGAGAGATGAACGCCAAGTCGCGGAGGAGAGCCCTGCATATATATATATATATATATATATATATATATATATATATATATATATATATATATGTGTGTGTGTGTGTGTGTGTGTGTGTGTGTGTGTGTGTGGAGAGAGAAAGAAAGAGTATAAGTCATCAGGTGCTTGCTATAACTTGACGTTTTCTCTATGAGGTTATCGGTCGATCGCAGACTCTGGCAATCGATCCTCA
This sequence comes from Oxytorus armatus, assembly GCA_958009045.1. Classification (NCBI taxonomy): domain Eukaryota; kingdom Metazoa; phylum Arthropoda; class Insecta; order Hymenoptera; family Ichneumonidae; genus Oxytorus; species Oxytorus armatus. Next base: position 14,135,379 of record OY253749.1, read on the forward strand.
TGTGATCCGGGAACGTTTGAATAATCGTCAAGTCGTGCCTGCATATATCATGTGTCATATGCGTTCGTCGTTGTTGCAAACCACGAGAGACAGAGTTTACGACAGAAAGAGAGAGAGGAGGCCTATCGCAGCGGGAGTTGATACGAAACGAATGTAAGATCTGTTTATTTTTTTTTGCACCCATCTTTTGCACGGAACTTTTTTCAGTTTTCAACGAAAATTCGGTGTACATCATTCGGACGACGTCCGGAAAATTTCCAATCCCCCGAAGGATCTTGAAATATATATCAAAAGACGGAAAGAAAAATGTTCTCTTTTTCGTACTTTCCAGAAGCTCAAAAACTGTCGCCACTTCAAATAATCGCCGAAAACAAAGTGCGTTGCAAAATGTTGCAGGGATTAAAAAAAAAAACATCGCAACGAAAAAATGACCCAAAAGTGATTTTAAGGCTCGAACGATTTTCAAGCAAAATGAGCACAAGGTAAAGTTAGAATTCCTCGCACAATTACATTTATTTAAATAAATCAATTATTTTTTAGCGAAAAATATATGGAAAAATTGCTTTTTTTTATTTCCACATTTACTGAAGATCATACGTTGTTTTTTTTTTTCACTAGTCGAAATTACAAGTCCACTATATAGGGATTTTTGTCTCGTAAACCGAAAGAATTCCATGAAAATTTTTTAAAAATATTCTTTTCGAGGGAGGGGAGCGGGATGGGAGGGCGACAAAGTTTTTTCTTGCTTGTGCATGTATATATATTAGGGCGATTTTTTTTTTCAACTATTTTATTTTTTCAGTCTCCACCCGAAATTTTGTTGGATATATCGAAAAATAAATTCCCCGAAAGTTACAGCCCTCAATATTAATTCTAAGTACTTCCCCAAAGCGTGAGAAGATTTTCCAACTAAAATACAGGTAAATCGAATTATTTTATTTTTTTTCAAATTTCTATAACTCAGCCGCATTTTATGCTATATATTGTTCATTGTTGTTTTATGCTGTGTATTGTTGTTGTTTTGTGTCATATTGTTCTTGGTTTCGATTTACTCAGAATAAAACAGTTTAAAAAAGTGCCTTTCGCGGCGGAAGTGTAAATTGTACTGGTGAGTTGGTACGGGTCACTGAAGTTGATTTTTACCCAAAATTCTCGTTTTTTTGCTGTTATCTCCAAAACAATTAACTTTACGAAAAAAATGTAAACGAAAAATTTGTTGAAAATTTAATTTCCTATAAAAAAAGGTCCTATCGTCCCAATTCCTTAGATTAATATTTCTTGAGATATTGAACTTTTTTATTTTTTATTTTTTTTATTATTTAACATTTTATATTTTACAAATTTTATACTACTCATAAGTTAAAGTTCAATATGATAGCATAAAATGTGACTGAGTTATAGAAATAAAAAAATAAAAAAAATTTGATTTACGTGTATTTTGGATGGAAAAACTGCTCACGCTTTGGGAAAGTACTTAGAATTAATATTAAGGGCTGTAACTTTCAGGGAATTTCTTTTTCGACATATTCAACAAAATTTAGGGTGGGGACTGGAAAAAAAAATAGTCGAAAAAAAAAAATCCCCCTAATATATATATATATATATACACGTTGAGGATAGATAAGTGTGTGGATGGTTGCACACGTGCTCACGTGAAAATGTTGAAAAGGAAAATATTACGAGCAAGATGCCTCGTGTGAGCAAAGGTATGCGGCCGTATACTGGTCCATGAAAGAGACGCCGTTGCGAGAAGAGTGCCGAAGAGCAAGAGAGAGAGAGAGAGTATAACGGAGGCTTTAAGAAGTATGTAGTGAGACGAGGCGAGAGAGAACATCAGCGGCAGAAGCAGCAGCAGGCAAGCAGGCATGCAGTCAGGTTTTCGCAGATGCGTGATGTTCCTTTTACGGGCGGTCCAGAGCCTCTATAGAGAGGAATACACAAACACGTACGCGCGCGCACACATAAAACACACGTATAAACATATACACGAGAAAGATGAACATGAATATACTCTCGAGCGCAGATCACACGTGTACACAAAGCCGTAGAACGAAGTTGCGCGATCGCCCTCACGTTCGCCGCGCATCTTGGTTACTCTAAGGACGTTATACGTGAAGTTCCCTTCTATAAAATCGCATTTTTACAGCCGTACACTTCATTCGTTACGGCCCCTCGAGGCTTGCGCGACCCACCACCCACGTTTTATGGAGTAGGACATCCGTTCTCTCTTTTTCTCTATCCTCTATAGATATATATATATATACATTTATGTACGGTCGTTTTTTTTTTTCTTTCGTCCATTACTTTAGCCAGTACTTTTTCGCACTGGGTATCACAAATAACGGTAAAAAGAGGAGGGAAGAAAAAAACGTGGGTCTTTCGGGTTATCTGGCGTCAGGAAGTAAATCAGCGTTTCTCTGTCTTTTATGGGGTTGCTGTATAAAAGATTGATATATGGGGCGGTGCGGAGTTTAAGGTGAATGATTCGCCAACCATTAAACGATTACTCCCGTGCAAATACTATTAATGATCGATGAAAAAAAAATTGTTTCGTTAGTTATGTAAAGAAAAAAAAATCAAGTTTCAATATCGTTTCCACATTAAGTTGGTTTTTCGCCTCTTATTGATCGTTAACGGCAACACACACTCACTTTTACTGCGTACGGGAAAATTTGAATTTCGTCATTTTCGCGACATGATATCAAATTTTTCGTAAAGTTAACGGAATTTTAAGTAATAAGGAACGTTTTTCGGGGAAGTACAAATTCCGTAGAAATGGGCGAATGAAAAATGTAATGGAAAATAGAATTTTAGGGTGAAACAACGATTTTTCATGTTACCAGCGAAAAAATTTGTTTTTGCCCATGTAATGAATCTTTTTTTTTTTTTAATTCGTTACTTATTTATTGTATCAATTTGAAAGGTTGTATATTATTTTACGGTAATTAGGGAATGAAATAATTCGTTAAACAAAATGATATGAAATTATACTCGAGGATCTTCAGATCACGATTTAATAAAAATTGATATTTCGAATACAATATATTGTTGTGTGTATATGACAAAGAGCGTCGTAATTATCATCGATATCGCAGTTGGAATTATTATGTATTCACCAACAAGGTTTTCCCGGGTATGAACAATGCACAAGATGGTTATTATAATTACAATGATATCTGGTAGAATGATATAAAATTGGTCAAACATCATTTACAGGGAGACGTGTTTGCCATTCTCATTTCACAAATTGAATTTGATATAAAATGTGTATTTTAAAGAAATAGGTCCACCGCAGCTTGATGATCGCAATCCCGCATGAACGCGTACAATTAAACAAATGTTCGGACTTAGCTTTTTATATGGAATCGATGTCAATCCGCAGAAACGATGATGTTGAACCAGATCTGGGTTTTTCTCTGGCGGTTGACGCTTTATCCATTGAATGCTCGAGAAGAGCAACGCTGAACCGACGATAATACGATCGATGTCAGTTATTCAGCGTTAGATGAAAATACGTATATAAATGTATGAGTGGCAATCGCGTCTTGCCTGAGCTTGCGATCGCTACAGCGCGCAGCGGATCGATGATAACTCCTTGTGGTGTCCGAGATACTACTAAACGTGAGACCGAGAATCCACGAAAATCGTCGAGGGGAAACGATGGCGATTTTCGGTGACTCTCGTGGCTTTTCGTACCTCGTCATCACCGGTACAATCATAAATTAAGTTTTCCAGCACACTCATTTCTGACCAGATTTTTCGTTTTTTTTTCCACGAAAAATGTAATAACATTTGACAAATTTTCATAATTATTAATACACCTTCGTTCATTCGTCGTCCCGTTAAAGATCGACATTCCGTAAGTGAAGAAGAACAGAAAAACGTTTGTTCACGCGTGAAAGTCTAAATAATCGAGAAACTGAAAAATGAACGTGGCTAAAATTGCTATTCTCAGCAGAGCGAGATTGCGAAGCGAGATTGCGAGAGCGAGATCGAAGTGGCTCTCGGTTGCATTCATATGTGGAAATGCTGATATTGTTTTATTTTTTATTTTACTTCATTAATTGGAAAAAGATTGAGAACGATTTGATAGCGTGTGGATAGGAAGCGAGGAGCGAGACGTGGGACAGTTGGCATTCAGTAGATTAAACTATAATCGCCCCACCCTCCCTTGCCCGCTGAAAGCGTGAACTCATCGAAAAAAGAGATTTCAAAGAGGACCAAAATGAATCTCGTCAACGTTTTCTATGGGCAGAGGCGGTATATATACGAGAATTCATCGAGACTTTTGGAACCAAGCAGATATGCATCTTCTAATTCTCAACTTCCATTAATTGCTTCGTTATAATTGTCCATCGTCCCGTACAATAGCCCAAACAGTACGTAGGAAAAAAAAAAACATGCGTACAATACCTCATGTAAGTTGGACTTTGTTCGAAAATATATTACAATTGAGAAGAAAGAAAAAGAAGGAAAAGCCAAATACTTCGGCAATTGGGCAATTTTGAATCCGGTTAGCTAGATTTTTATTTTCCAACAAAATCAGAATTGTTATTATTTTGCTTTTTTTTTTTTAATCAAATAAATTCATCATTCGTTTCTACATCTATGGAAAAGTGACTGTAATAAGATTCAAGGATTGGTGTCGAGAGTTTTTTCTTCGCTCGACGTTCCATTACGATTTTGACGAGAGAAAAACACGAGGCGCAATTCGAGTGTCTGAACGATGGGCGAGAAAGAAAAGAAAATCCATACGGACTTTGTTTCTTCGCGAGGGTTAAGAAAAATCCGTTTTCCTTTACGGATCTCTTCGTCCGTGGGGCTAGAGGAAAAGCCTTTATTGTTATATATACGGAGAGTCACCCCACGTAAGCATCTCCATCTCTCGCTCTCTCTCATTCTACCATACATTTATTTACAGAATTACCAGCGTGAAACACACACGGAAAGAGACGGGAAGATATACGGAAAAACCCATCGCGACTGTGAAAGCATTCGAACGAACGGGGCCAAAGCTTTTTTTCATCGTGGAGACGAGAAAAGTTGCGCGCGGCTCTTCGTTCGCGCGGATAAAGGTTTCTTTGGCTCGGAAAAGAAAAAAATAGGAAACACACCCTCGCGATAATATTGACTCTGCTTGAATACTAAAGGGGCTTTGCCCATCTATCGCTTTGAGCGTTAAATCGTGTGACTTTGGTCCTTTAGTTTGGCAGCAATCGTTATATGTACAAGCGTGTAAACTAAGTCGAATCTCATCGCCATCACACATACAGTGCTGAACATTTGAAATGGAATGCAAATATCTTCGCCGATTGTTGCGAACATTCGACGAATTAGAAAATTTCAAAAAAGTACATTCAAGGAAATTCGATGATCTTTCGAACAAATCGGATCCCATTAAGATTGGTGAACAATTGCGCACGTGGCTACGAAAATGTGTGGGGTGGAAACTCGGGTGATTAGTCGAACTCGTGATTTAAGGGTTGTGGATGCGATAGAGGGTAAATATGCTATCCAACCGAAGGGTTACGAGCAAGGATGAAAACTACTCCTGGAGCAATTGGATGCGCAACCCCCCGGGGGCAGGGGTGGGTGTTAAAGTGGAAATGTTCTTTCGGGGCTAGCGCGAAAACTGCTAGACCGATAGGGCTCATTTTTATCGTCGATGTATTATTCACGGGGGTCTATGGCCATGTGAAAAGAAATTGGCGTTATCGTTTCGTGGAAACGGTGGGCAGGTGCATCGTCGAAGTGCAATTTTCAAATTCCACCTCAAATACCGAGCACTGTATATGTGATTAGTGTAACAGCAAAAGAGACGGAAAAACAACAGTTCTCACAGAGTATCCAGATACATATACGGGGTCTGTTCAAAAAGTATCGCGAATATTGAATTTCCGCGGGCTAGGTATATTCGATTTTCGATTTTTTTGTGGCGTTAGGTTGGTACTCATGTCTCTCACTTATGCTGAAAAAATCGTCCATTCCGAATGTTTAGTTTATTGTTGACAGCTGTTTTAGTTAGACGTGTTTTGGCTTGTCTTCGATTTTTGCGTATTCCAAAAAATGGATCAAAGAAACCGTATCGAATTTTGCGTGAAAAAGAAAATTAAGTGCGCGGACGCATTCCAAATGTTGACTGTGGCATATGGTGAAGCTACCTTGGACCAAAGCAACGTTTATCGGTGGTACAAAATGTTCTCAGAGGGCCGAGAAGATGCGAACAACGAAATGCGTTCCGCCCGAGCACATCAACAACAGACGAAAACATTGATGAAGTGAAGAAAATAATATTGGCCAATCGTCGAATCACCGTTAGAGAAGAAGTTGCTGACGAACTAAACATATCGATTGGCTCGTGCTATTCGATTTTTACCAATGATTTGGGCATGAGAAGGGTCGCCGCGAAATTCGTGCCAAAATTGCTCAATTTCGAAGAAAAACAGTGTCGCGTTAACGTAGCTAAGAAGCTGTTGGACTCGGTCCACGACGGCCCAAATTTGCTCCAGAGGGTTATAACTGGTGACGAATCATGGGTTTATGGTTATGACGTGGAAACCAAAGCTCAATCATCGCAGTGGAAGCTGCTTTTTTGGAATAGGCAAAAATCGAAGACAAGCCAAAACACGTCTAACCAAAACAGCTGTCAACAATTAACTAAACATTCAAAATGGCCGATTTTTTCAGCATAAGTGAGGGACACGAGTACCAACCTAACGCCACAAAAAATCGAAAATCGAATATACGATAGGGTGGTTCTTAATTTGGTGATGTTGGAAATTCTTTGGTATTGTTCCTTGAAAGTAATCAACATATCCAGAAAAAAAATTGGGCCCAAGCGGAACTTTGTCTAATAATTCTAACCCACCCCACCGAGCTGTCGAATTTTTATATGAAAAAATGCACGCATTCAAAATTTTGTTAAGAAAATTGTTTATTATTTCAAAACTATTCATGATAAAAAAATTTTATATCGTGTTTTTATAGGAAATTTAATGCTCTACAAAAAAGGTATCTTTTAAAATTCTTTTGAATATAATATTTATCACGTTATTAGCAAAAAACTGTCATCATTTATTCCAAAAGTCCATCATTATGGCCAAAACAGGAGTCTGACGTCGAAAAACTGCAATGTATTCTTCATATGCAATTAGAAATATGAGGAGATACGTAGTGCACTCAATAACAGTATATGAACGATATTTAAATTTTCAATTTTATCAATTTTATTATCATTCATGATAAATTTTTCTTCTTTGATCGATAAGGACATTGATTTCTTCAGTTCCAAATCGATGGCTTTTTTCGAAAGATTTGAAATCAACTCCTCATTTTTTGATATCGATGTGAGCGAGTGGATTTCTAATAAAAATTATTTACAAGGCTTAAAAATAGTTAAAGGAATTAAAGTGGTTAACGATGTTGCAGAAAGAGGAGTGAAACTTATTACAGAGTACAATGATCGTCTCACTTATGATGAAGATCAGAAACAATTCATTGTACAAATAATTGAAGAATATTTAGAAAAAATATCCTGATATTAACAAAGCAACTTTGCTCCAACCGATGTATTTCATTATTGTGAGTTGATTTTTAAAATATATGACATCATTCATTATAATTCACAATAAAATTGATAAAATTGAAAATTTGAATATTGTTTACATTTAATTGTTGAGTGCGCTACGTATTTCTTCATAATCTTATATACATACGAAAAATAAATTGCAGCTATTCGACGTCAAACTCCTGTTTTGACCATAATGATCGTCTTTTGGAATAAATGATGACAGTTTTTTGCTAATTACGTGATAAATATTAGATTCACGAGAATTTCACAAGATACCTTTTTTGTAGAGCATTATATTTCCTACAAAAACGTTATATAAAATTCTTTTATCATAAATAGTTTTGAAATAATAAACAATTTTCTTAACAAAATTTTGAATGCATGCATTTTTTCATAGAAAAATTCGACAGCTCGGTGGGGTGGGTTAGAATTGTTGGACAAAGTTCCGCTTGCCCCCAATTTTTTTTCTAGATATGTTGATTACTTTTGAGGAACAATACCAAAGAATTTCCAACATCACCAAATTAAGAACCACCCTAATATACGGAGACCGCGGAAATTAAAAATTCGCGATACTTTTTGAACAGACCCCGTACAACGTACGTAAAAAACCACTGTACGAACCGCGACCAGGTACTCGCTGGCCGGAACGTTTGAATATTACACGCCGAGAGAGCTTTTTTTTCTTAGCAAACGAGAGATAGAGAGCGCGATCTATATGAACTGAGTGGCTGCGGAGAGAAGAGAAGAGAGGCCAGCCGACATTTTCTCCAGAACGTTTTCCGACCTCTTCGAGGATTGCCTAGCTTAAGGGGCCTGGCTTACGCGCTCGCGGGCAGATCGGGATTCGGCTTATCCATCTGGCCCGTCCCTTTCTCTCACAGTTACGTATAAATAATAATCCTTCCGGCTTTCTCTCTGTGTACTGGCTTCCTAGACCGCGAATTCTCTCTCTCTCTCGGTGCCAATTTCTTCCGGCTCTCCCGAGGATAACCGAGTTTTCTTCGACGTTTCGTCGAATGTTACGCGCTGCGGTATTTTGTACAGGAAGTATTGCAACTGCGGAGATACGAGCTATTGGAGTCAGAAAAAACGAAAAAAATTTCCGCGACAATAGCACCGTCGAATAAAAAATCGTTCGGAATTATTTTTGAAAGTAAAATAACGGGAATTAATGATTTTTAATAAACAAAGCCGAATGACCGAAAATACATTATCATCAAACACGGTATTCATTGTACTCATTCCATTGATTCGTCATTGACAATAACGTTTTCTATTTTTCCTTTTGAATAAATTTTTCACGCTTTGTTTCATACATTTTTCATTCGAATTGCAATTGTGCTACGTTCGTTTCTCCAACGTATTTTCCGTTCGTTATTTCCGCGGCGTGTATGTGACGGGCGCGTAACACGCACTCGAGTAACGTGCGCGCACACGTATAATTCCGTGAGGAGAAACGTGAATATAGCTCGGAGGCCCTTTGCGGTCGACGTATATAGAGCAAAATGAGAAGGTTTGCCAAATGAGCAAGTCATCTGTTGGTAAATCTACGTCTATGTAATACAAAACCACAAAGCCTAACGCGGGACGAATATCGTACCGGTTAATTACGCGCCATTCGTTGCATATATATGCGGGGCAATTCAGGCCAAATCGACGAGATCGTCGGAAGCACACAATTTTTTCGAGGGTTTTTTTTTCTGCTCCACAATACGTTGCTCGACGAAACAACAGTTGACATGAATTTTCCGTTTTTTTGCAAAGCACTTCGTGACATTAACAATTTTGTTTTGTTTCTTTTTTTATTTTTTACCGCAGCAGATCTGATATTTTATATTTTTTGTCACGATAAACCAGAATCACGATAATCTTGTTGGGGGATTAAAAAATTTGTTTGGTGATCAACAATTCTTGATCACCACACAAATTTTTTAATCCGATATTTTTCATTTTTTTTTCGCGATAAACCAGAATCGCGATAATCTCGGAAGGGGATTAAAAAAATTTGTTTGGTGATCAAGAAACCTTGATCACCAAACAAATTTTTAAATCGCCTTTTTAAACCCACAAAAAACCAGGATGTTAAAAAAATGTTTAAATCGCCTTTTTAAACCCACAAAAAACCAGGGTGTTAAAAAAATTTTTAATCCCCTTTTTAATCCCCAAAGAAAAACCAGGGGGTTTTAAAAATTTGTTTGGTGATCAAGAATTGTTGATCACCAAGCTAATTTTTTAATCCGATATTTTTCATTTTTTTTTCGCGATAAACCAGAATCGCGATAATTTTGGAAGGGGATTAAAAAAATTCGTTTGGTGTTCAAGGTTTCTTCATCACCAAACAAATTTTTAAATCGCCTTCTTAAACCCACAAAAAACCAGGATGTTAAAAAAATGTTTAAATCGCCTTTTTAAACCCACAAAAAACGCAGGGTGTTGAAAAAAATTTTAATCCCCTTTTTAATCCCCAAAAAAAACCAGGGGGTTTTAAAAATTTGTTTGGTGATCAAGAATTGATGATCACCAAACAAATTTTTTAATCCAATATTTTTCATTTTTTTTTCGCGATAAACCAGAATCGCGATAATGTTGGAAGGGGATTAAAAAAATTTGTTTGGTGATCAAGGTTTCTTGATCACCAAGTTTTTAAATCGCCTTTTTAAGCCCACAAAAAACCAGGGTGTTAAAAAAATGTTTAAATCGCCTTTTTAAACCCACAAAAAACCAGGGTGTTAAAAAATTTATAATCCCCTTTTTAATCCCCCAAAAAAAAACCAGGGGGTTTTAAAAATTTGTTTGGTGATCAAGAATTGTTGATCACCAAACAAATTTTTTAATCCGATATTTTTCATTTTTTTTTCGCGATAAACCAGAATCGCGATAATCTTGGAAGGGGATTAAAAAAATTTGTTTGGTGATCAAGAATCCTTGATCACCAAACAAATTTTTTTAATAATTTTTAGATCGCCTTTTCAAACCCACAAAAAACCAGGGTGTTAAAAAAATGTTTAAATCGCCTTTTTAAACCCGCAAAAAACCAGGGTGTGAAAAAAAATTCTTAATCCCCTTTTTAATCCCCAAAAAGAACCAGGGGTTTTAAAAATTTTTTTTGGTGATATCAAGAATTCTTGATCGCCAAACAAATTTTTTAATCCCCTTCCAAGATGATCGCGATTCTGGTTTATCGCGACAAAAAATGAAAAATATCGAATCTGCTACAAAATAAAAAAAAAAAAAAGTCAAACAAATTCGACCATAACGAGGGATGGTGATTTGTACTGGAACGCTGTGTATACGAGCTTTGTGCGTAGATACCTGTGTACGGGGGGGGGGGAAGGGTTGAAGCCCCCACGAAGGGTTGATTATGCATATCCGGCTTATCATCCAGAGATTCATGCTCGGACGCGCGACAATACACGTTTCTACTGAAAGCTACCGGACGGAAAAGAGAGAAAGACAGAGAAAGAGAGAGAGAGAGAGGTTTATAGGTATAGGATGCAGGTAATATCTTTCGCGATATATATCTGTATGTATAAACGCGTATTCGCGGTGGTTTGCGCGACTACGACGGCGATGACGATGGCGGTATGGCAAATGTACCCCTTGTCCTGTATAAGGTCTCTCGCACTGTATACCTCTACATATATATATATATAGACTACAAGTGCAGCAAAGCACTGTACAGACATTGCAAACAGGCGTCGAGACCGGTTTCATATTAAATCCGGCTGACTGGCGTATCCCTGCTGCACGCGAGACGAAACTCGGGAGGGGCGAGAGAGAGCGGGGGAGGGTGGAGAGAGGGTGGTCGAGGACACGAGAGGGTGGAAAATGTGGGGTTGAAGGTTGGAACTCGGGAGATACGCGGCGACGGCGGCGAGGCTTCGTAACACCAGATGGAACTGACGTTCTGAGTGACGTCAAATTAAAACACGCACCGACGCGACGATTCGACGACACCGCCCCCCGCTCCCTATACTCGGTAACCATCCCCCCCGCCCCCCAATATATATACATATACAAACTATTTCTCCATTCCTCGAATTCTACCCTTATCTCGCGTGCCACCCTCGTTCTCGGATACGATTTCACGTTTTTCTCTCTCTCTTTCCATCTGGCCTTTATATCCGTTATAGCGAGCGTTAACCAAAAAAAAAAGGTCTTGGAATCACACAGTCAGGGGTTGGAAAATCATGTGGATCACGCTCTTTCGTTTCTCAGCAATCGATATATGAATTTTTTCACACTTTATACGGAGAAAACCCAGCGTACATATGCATTCCATTGCTGGGGTATAACTATTTACAGTAACAACAGTCGCTGTTTCATCCCGAACCCCCCTCCACTTAACCCGACATAGACTCGCTATACATTTTTTTCCCCCCAGTATTCCGGTCTCTAGCCCGGACCGTGCATGTTTTAAATATATATATACGTGGAGGTACGCGTACTGCAGTCAACGAGCCCCGACTATACGAAAAGCAGTGAAGGTACGCGACAGCCAAAAGCTATATGGGCGAAAACACAATTTTTGTTTAATCCCATCGTTGCACCCCTCCCACCCCTCATGCCTGGACGCGGTGTAGTACGTAACTACGTGCTGCCCGTGACTAAATATAGGGAAGAGAATTTTTGGTGTACAGACGAGAGCACATGACACACAGACACAGACGCACAGCAGTAGCAGTGTGACTGTGGGCCTGACAGTTATAGCCTCGGACTACTGTCCAAACGGACATGGCTCCGGGAATTTGAGTTTCGAAAATTGCGAAATTCTCTGACGTATATCACCGGATGAATTAGAAGGAAAAAAAAGGGCGAGGAGGCGGAGGGTGGCACAGGACGTTGGAACGAGAACGAACCGAGGGTTGGGACGAATGAAATATCCTCTCTAGTTGCTGATAGGTGGTTGGATAGTTCGCGGCGAATCAACCCCGCGTTTAACAATCGTTGAACCTTTCGTCTGGCGACCAAAATGTCCGATTTTAGTTTATTTTTTATTCTTTTTTCATATTCCGGTCAATGAGAGAAATTACACGGCGATAGAAATGACGCACGTTGACGTGCAATTACGAATCGCGTTGCTTCGAGTCATTTCAATTGCTCTTCGCCAATCGTCAACTGATGCTCGAGAAATTTTACTTCGAGACAATGGAATTTACGAAGATTGGATCTCGGCGAAAAAAGAAAAATTTCAGCTCAGTCGAAAGGTAAGGTTACAAAGAGGCAAACATTTTTCATGGTCCTTCCGCGGTGTTGGCTTTAAAATGGAAAAAAAATACATCAACGAGAAGCCCCACAACTTCGGGGGGACGATAAAAAGAAAAATAGAGGGAATGGATCTTATCGCAAGGTCTAACAAATTTTTTACTCAAATCTTTCAATGACAATGGTCATTGAAATCGTTGGAAATATATGGAAAATTAAAATGTACGACAGGCCGAGAAGAGGTGACAAAAAAAATGGGGTCAGACACGGCCATTGTTCCATTTCCGTGAAGCATTTCTTCGTCACATGTATCAATATTCTTACGGACGGGGTTGATACACACACGTGGGCACAAGAATGAGTCTGACCGTGTATTACGCAGCGACATATATATATATACAAGTGAAATATACGAGAGATATTACATTTTCCCTGGTATAGAGGGGTCGTGAACTCCCATTGTCGTAGAGCAAGGTTGAAGGCGAAAAAGGGGGAAAGCGAGGGGGTCAGGAGAGTGCAGAGACCCGGGGTGCACAATGCCAGGAGGCTTCTGAATTGTCCCTCGCGAATGACTCACCAAAGTTTCGACGATCGGTTCATCCGATTATTTATCGTCGTCAAAAAGCCCCGGGGATCTCTCGCGGGATTCGGATGAACACAGCATCACTATCCTACTCTCCCCCCGCCCCTCTCTCGCCCTGTTTTACCGGCTCCTTTCCTACATTGCGCTCGTTCATAACGACGATGGTCATCGCACGAGCAAGTGCACTCGCCAGACATTTAATCTCATTAGTCGAATGGATCCCCTAAATATATCTATAGATATTTCATCTTCTCGTATACGTCCTTCTGCGCGTGTGCGTCTGTGTATGATCCCTTTTATCTCTCGATATACAATGGGTATTTGTACTCGCAAATAAGCTAAGAATATAAATCCAATAGAGTCGGCTCTCGCGACGAGTGGAGGATAACCGTGATTTATTCATAAATTCGTCGGGGGAAAAAAAAAAGAGACGACACAAGAGGCAAAGTGACGTTGATTAATTATTTGACAAAAATCCAACGAACGACAATTTAGAAATAGCCCTTTTAATTCTTCTTTAACGATGTTCGATAAATCGCAATTTCATTCGGTAGATTCGACTGATTTAACGAAATCGTGTCACCAACCCGTTGAATGATAGAAAGGTATTATATAGTCAATTCGGACGCCGTGATTTTCAATCGTGTAAATTAAATTGCAAACTTTTCCCATCGGTCGAATGTCTCGCAAATTTTCCATAAATTAGCCGTTTAATTAAAATATACCATGCGAAAACATTGCGTGCGGGAAATTCCGATATTAAACACTCGTCAATGGAAGCGAACATTTCAGCTGTAATTTTCGATATATCCGCCAGTTGAAAGAAAATTAATTAACCGATATTTTCTATCATCCGCTATAAATTTGTATTTTAACAAACGTTATAACTCGTAACTTTTATTTCGTAAAATCTTGCGTCACCGAAAAAAAAGGGAAAACGAGTTAGAAAAAGGGTTTTGCCCGTGGATGGGGTTGTTCCCAACGATTGTAGATAATGTTCCAATGTTAAGGGAGGAAATAGGGTTAGACGGTTCAAAAAATCGATTTTTTTTTAATTTCATAAATCGTTAGTAAAACTATTGAAAAATATGTTCCCACAATTTTAAATGAAAATTCCGACTCGTTCTATTGTTATAAGCCATTAAAGTGAGTAGCTCTCCTTCAGGCCCCGAGCGCGCCACGTGTTTCAAACGCGTTTTTCTGAAAACGACTTTTTTTGAACTTGCGTACACGCTAGTTTGAACGGAACGTGCTCATTTCGTAAGGTATAAGTCATTGCTCGTATGCAAATTTTGCAATTTTTCATAAACGATATCTTGAAAACGGTACGGTGAAACAGTCTCAAATTTCGGATAAGTATTCTTCAGTACTTTTTTTTTAGTTTTTCCCAAAAATTCATTAAATTTGCATTGCTCTTCATTTGTGTTAGAACTACCTCAATCGACGCTACGGTCAAATGAGATTAGAACGAAAGAGGCACCGCTGCTGGAAAGGCGCCATTGACATAGGAAGAAACATAGAGACATAGAGAGAAATGGAGAAATTTTGAAGGGAGGCCATTTTCCTCTCGGCCACCTCTGTTATGCAACATGTACACAACGATCGGGATAAGGGATGACGCAGCTAGATGAAAAATAGCGTTTGGCAAGTGATCATACAGATTCAATTATTGATTAAAAGATATTCCGTTAAACTAGTAATTTGCTATATAACATACGTTAAGGGCTCACATACTCCTGAAATTTTCAAAAAATCGATTTTCTTTTACAGATTTTTATTCATTATACGTTTAAGAATTAAAAAAAAAACAGAAAATTTCACTCCGTTACAAAGTTATAGCAATAAATGTAACCGGACATCGGATTGGGACGGCGACCTGGTCCCAACTTTAATTGCGATTTTCTCAAAACTACGTTTTCAGACAGTGTCAGCACGATAACTCAGTCAATTTTAAATATTTTTTAACGTTTTCTTTTTAAATCTTGATAATGATTGGTTTTTTATAAATCATTAACCACTCATTTTTTTTTTAAATTGCATACTAAAATTCGAAATACTGTAATTTGTTTATTTTTGAAAAACAAAAAAAAATATCTCCGTCAGACTATTACTACTAAATTATTTTGCTAGATTCATTTTTATTTTTGCAGAATGAATAATTTTTTATGAAGTTACGATGTCGACAAGGAGGCGCCATGATTTTCATCAGTAGTCCAGTTATACCCGTAAAAAATAATGTTAATATTGAGTGAAAAAAATGTTTTATTTTTTTTTCTCATAGTTGAAAAGATAATAAAAAATGTGAAATGAACAATTTAATTTTTTTTTCACCGTAAAACCTTTATAATAATTTTTCACATTCACTCGGTTTTCAGCGCGCGCAGCGGTATGCGAGCTCTTAATAAACAATAAAATCTTGACGATATACGTACATATAGCGAAGCATTTCCTTAGCTGTGTATATAAAAAAAAAATGTGTGTACACGTACACAACACGATCGAGATAAGAGATGATGCCGGCTAGATGATAAATAGCCTTTGGCACGTGCTTATACAGCACCCGTGAGATAGAAGTAAAAAAGCTTGGGTAGCAGCTCGCGGGGTTATCTGGTAAGCTGGCTTAACCATGAGCTTGAGCTTTTTATTTATTCTCCCCTGTCGCCCTATAGCCAGTGCGACGGAGGTGCATGAGCTCTTCTCTCGTGACTCGCCCGCGAAGAGAGGTGAAGAGGGGTTGTTTTACAGGCGAGAGAGACGATCGAAGTGAAGCCCGGTCGATTCGCATGTATATCCATGAGAAAAGCTCGGCGAGCACGACGACGACGACGACGACGACGAGCCAACCCCGAGACACAACGAAACGAAGTTCCGTCGCCACCCATCGACCCGCAACAAAGCTACACGATATATGTATATGGTGTGTGTGTGTGTGTGTGTGTGTGTATGCGTGTGTGTGTCTATACATAAAAGTGCCGCGCGATGCAGCGCGAGAGAATAGAAAAAAAGAAGCAGAGACAAGAAGGGAGAGAGAAAAAAAAACAACATGGAAATGTAAAACCTCCCTCTCGCCTTCCCGCGAGCACACGACCTATCCCCTATCTGTTGTTCATTATTCTCCTCTCTGTGTCAAAGGTCCTCAAGCGCGTACTTTATCTTTTATCGTAGAAATTTCCGCGGTGCCTTCGTTAATCCACACCTGCGCGTCGATAAAACTCGGCGCGTGAATTAATTTAAACTCATTCAAAAAAAAAAAAGCTCGGAAAAAAATTCTTCTCTATATATATATATATATATATATATATATATATATAAAGTTGATGTTAAATATATCGGCTAACTTTTCATACACATCGGAGAATTGTTGGGCAAATAATACCGAGCGCTTGTGCACTTGGATGCAATGAATATGAGAAGAAAAAAAAATCATTCAATCATTGGTAATCGCTGGGCATAAAAATACTAAAATCTATCCAGTGAAACGAAACCTTGAATTGCCAAAGGGTTGCATATCTTCAATGAAATGCTCGGAATGCAATCAAAAGAAGAAAAAAAACAAAAAAAAAAACTTTGACTCGTCGTCGATTAATCGTGCGATAAAAAAAAGCTCGATTACAAAAAAATTACTAACTGAACGAAAGCGACTTGTAAAAGATTGATCGCACTTGTGTCGCCAGTGGCTTCGATATATCGGACACTCGATTTTTCAAGTTTCGACGATAATTTACCAACTGACAAATCCATCAGACACACCCCGGTGAAATGATTTAATAAATATGACTCGAATACTTCCAATTGTTTTTTTTCTTCTTTAACTTCGATGCCGCTTGAGAATCTCTAGTTTTTTTTCTTTTATTTTTAAGTTGTTTCACGAAAAGTTCCGAGTGGCAAAAAGTGATGGTGGTTTGGGGGGGGGGGGGGGGTGTGGAATGAGAAAGAGAGATCGCGAGGAGTATATAGGGTACAAAAGTACTATTGTCACGTTGCGTTAAATCGTCTTGAAGAACGTGCTGAAGTGATATTCAACCGAGAGAGAGAGAGAGAGAGAGTCCAGCCAGGGCAAGCCGGTCCAACTTCGAGAGAGACGCCAACGAGATTTTATATAAATATATATATATAAATGGGCCCATGGCTCGGTCCAGTATATTTGCTCCGGCCGAGAGATGGCTCTACGCTTCTTTGCGCCCAACTTTTCGCGCAAACGTTTTATATATACGGTCGTATCTATACCCGTAACAAAAGTCGTAACGTGGGAGGATGGAGGTTGCAGGGGGTACGAGTAACTTTGAATTATTTCATATCAAAAGTTCCCACGAAGATTCCACGGAGCCAGTGGTCCTTGGAACTTTGCGAACCGGAACGTCGATTTCACACGCCTCTCGCTTACCGTCTTAAAAATCTATATATATATTGTATATATATATATCCATATAATACGTTTGTCAAGTGCCGCAGTCTCCGGAGCATCGACAAATATTTCCCGTTGCTCCTTGTTCCCTTCGTCTCGAAATTCACGTCTCGCTTTTTCCAATCTCTCTTCTATTTCCGTACGGCACGCGAGCGCTTCGTCGACTTCGGGAATCAATATATCGGATAGTACGAAAAATGTTCAAACGACTCAGTAGACGAGCGAGAGGATATTTTATTGAAGATCGACGGGAAATTCACTCGCGACATTACGGCATAAATTGATGATTTTTACAAATGAAAGTGTCTCTGACCGAGAGGAAGAGAAAAAACGGTACGTCAAACAAAGGATTAAGATGAAATTTCGTTTGTTTGCAAGTGTAATCCGTGTTTATTTTCTTTCTCCGTCATTAAATCGCAATTTATACAAAGACAATGGGAACAAAAGCGTGATTCACGAGAGGAATTACAGTATTTTGCCGTTAACAATTTTCTCAATAAACACAAATTCGCGGAAATTCATCGTCGATATATACGTGACGGTGTTAAATCAAAAAAGAAGAAAAAAAACTCATTGTCTCTCGTCACGTGCGGACGTGAGAATTGGTGGAAAAAAAAAAGAAAAAATAGCAGGTGAAAGGGATTGGCTAATCCGTTGAGAGAGACGGGATTATACCCCAGAGATCGAGCAACTGGAGGAGAGGCAAAGAGAGAGAGAATAAAAAACGTGCGTATGGCAAAAGGCGAAGTGTAGCTGCAAAGAAAATTGCTTTCGAGATCGACAGTCAGCCGACTATATGGAGGCAGCAGTCTGGACCAAAAGTACGTTAACTCCGACTTTGTTCGGTTTCCGATTCGACGCTCGTATTGCGAGGGAGGAGAATAGAAGCGAGAGAGAGAGAGAGAGAGAAAGAAAGAAAAAGAGAGAGAGAGAGCGAGGGATGAAGGGGGGGGGGGGGGACGAAGAGTGGGTTGGTAAGGAAGATGGAGAGAAAAGTCGAGAGTGGCTGTGCGCGGCTTCGATGCCTTCGACCGCAATCCCTGATGTGCCCTGGTCCCCTGCCAAACGTTGCGGTTTCCCAAGGACCTTATAGCGGTAGACCTACTAGATTTCATATATACACATATACAATCTACGTAGTATACTTGAAATGTGCATGGAGTTTCCATGGACCGGGGATGTTCGAGAACCCTGCTGGCGCGATAAGAAAAAGAAACCTTTTGCTGGCGCGCTCGCCTACATATCGCGTAGCTACTCGACCCGAGGGGAAAACCGCGCTATCATATCGGATTATATTCGAGTGGGATATGCAAAGTAACCAGATGTTGCGGGGGATGAAATTCGAGTTATCGTTATTCGGGCAAGGGGGGACACGATAGTCGCGTAAGTTTCATTCACTCTTCGCGTTAGCGATATCATATATTTTCTCGGACAAGCCTAACGCGGAAGAATTGAACGCGCGTAAATAGCTCTCAACCCTGTTTGGCTATCAAACATTTTGAAATATTCGCGATGCGTTTCTATGATCCGAAAGTAATCGATAAAAATCATGAATTTCGAATAAGCTCAAATAAACGCGAAACTACACTCGTACAAAGTTTCACGATAATTCATCGATCAATTTACGAAATACACGTGTTTACTATAGTTTAGTACGGAATCTTGATTGAATCGTTCTTTTCGATATTCTTCTTTTATTCGCTCGAACTTTAAAAAAAAGACGAACAAACAATTCTTCAAGATCGAGACGTATGTTTTTTTATCCCGCGAATTTTCAATTTCCGAATATTAACGTTGTGCAAACGGGTTTCGGCGTTATTTCGGCGTTAATCCGTTGATTGCAACATTTAAAAGTGATAAAATTTGGATTGATGAAAAAAAGAGAAAAAAAAGTGAGCCGTCATGGGACGCCTGGTAGGTGTGAAACATCCAACATCTTGAGAATACCGTGTGGGATATGTGGCGTGGAGAATTTAAAAAAATCAACAAGAAAAGTAGCTTTTGATTTTCTTCTATAATTTTTATTAGCTTTTGCTTCATTTGTTACTTCGGTTATAGTAGCAGTCGTTGCTGCGTTTGATTCGATGAAATTAACAATCGGTCGATGATAGCTGAAGTATGAAACGAATGTTTTAGATGTGTCATGTTTTCAAGATATCTATAGAACACTGCATCCATAGTCGTGCCATACCTTGTAGTAGGCTCATTTCCGTGGTTGTTCATGATCAACTGAAATTCATTTTGGAGAAAATTTATGAGTGGGGCAATGATTCAGCTTTGGTGAAATTAACATTGAAATCCTCGACTAAAATTAATGGAAGTAAATTTGCTCCTAATAGCATTGAACGAGCTGGACTATATTTGAGTATTTCTTCGTGTAAAAATCGTATGGTATTGTGAATTTTTTGGTTTCGGAAAATATATACAACGACCATGACCAATTACCTTCCATCCTCCGTAACATTTTGTGCCGCACCTAAATCGCCAATATCGTCTTGACCAAAACCAAGTCCCCTTACATTTCTCAACCTAACGATTATGCGAGATGTAATAACATCCAATGAATCTCTATTCTGATAAATAGCTGCACCACCAGTTCTAACATTATTGCGTTTGAAGTGAACAATACAATGAACGTTGGGGATGTCGACGTTTTCTTCATTACCAAGCCGTGTTTCACTCAATAATAAGAAATTACTATTGTTAACGATCGAATCTTGTAGATCCGGGACATGCTCTCTGAGACTTTGACAACTCAACATGAATAACGACAATCCCTTTCTTGATGTTATGAAATTTGATACCAATCCTTGGAGTGTCTCGAGTCTATTAAGCGATAATCTTTTAAATTCTTCTTGCAACGCTACAACTGATGGATCAATTCGTCTACCGTAGTAGAATTTTAGATCAATATTACGTGTATATATGTATAAGCCTTCGATACTTGTTACTCGCGATAGGGCTACATATAATAATTGTATAGAATGAGTTTTCTTATATTCATAAACAATTTCGCTGTAAGTTCCCTTACATTTCTCAACCTAACGATTATGCGAAATGTAATAACATCGAATGAATCTCTATTCTAATAAATAGCTGCACCACCAGTTCTAACATTATTGCGTTTGAAGTGAACAATACAACGAACGTTGGGGATATCGACGTTTTCTTCATTACCAAGCCGTGTTTCACTCAATAATAAGAAATTACTATAGTTAACGATCGAATCTTGTAGATCCGGGACATGCTCTCTGAGACTTTGACAACTCAACGTGA
The DNA here is from genome assembly GCA_958009045.1 of Oxytorus armatus. Lineage (NCBI taxonomy): Eukaryota > Metazoa > Arthropoda > Insecta > Hymenoptera > Ichneumonidae > Oxytorus > Oxytorus armatus. The sequence continues at coordinate 14,156,421 of OY253749.1, forward strand.
ATAACGACAATCCCTTTCTTGATGTTATGAAATTTGATACCAATCCTTGGAGTGTCTCGAGTCTATTAAGCGATAATCTTTTAAATTCTTCTTGCAACGCTACAACTGATGGATCAATTCGTCTACCGTAGTAGAATTTTAGATCAATATTACGTGTATATATGTATAAGCCTTCGATACTTGTTACTCGCGATAGGGCTACATATAATAATTGTATAGAATGAGTTTTCTTATATTCATAAACAATTTCGCTGTAAGTTCCCTTACATTTCTCAACCTAACGATTATGCGAAATGTAATAACATCGAATGAATCTCTATTCTAATAAATAGCTGCACCACCAGTTCTAACATTATTGCGTTTGAAGTGAACAATACAACGAACGTTGGGGATATCGACGTTTTCTTCATTACCAAGCCGTGTTTCACTCAATAATAAGAAATTACTATAGTTAACGATCGAATCTTGTAGATCCGGGACATGCTCTCTGAGACTTTGACAACTCAACGTGAATAACGACAATCCCTTTCTTGATGTTATGAAATTTGATACCAATCCTTGGAGTGTCTCGAGTCTATTAAGCGATAATCTTTTAAATTCTTCTTGCAACGCTACAACTGATGGATCAATTCGTCTACCGTGGTAGAATTTTAGATCAATATTACGTGTATATATGTATAAGCCTTCGATACTTGTTACTTGCAATAGGGCTACATATAATAATTGTATAGATTGAGTTTTCTTATATTCATAAACAATTTTGCTGTAAGTTCCCTTACATTTCTCAACCTAACGATTATGCGAAATGTAATAACATCGAATGAATCTCTATTCCAATAAATAGCTGCACCACCAGCTCTAACATTATTGCGTTTGAAGTGAACAATACAACGAACGTTGGGGATGTCGACGTTTTCTTCATTACCAAGCCATGTTTCACTCAATAATAAGAAATTACTATTGTTAACGATCGAATCTTGTAGATCCGGGACATGCTCTCTGAGACTTTGACAACTCAACGTGAATAACGACAATCCCTTTCTTGATGTTATGAAATTTGATACCAATCCTTGGAGTGTCTCGAGTCTATTAAGCGATAATCTTTTAAATTCTTCTTGCAACGCTACAACTGATGGATCAATTCGTCTACCGTGGTAGAATATTAGATCAATATTACGTGTATATATGTACAAGCCTTTGATACTTGTTACTCGCGATAGGGCAACATATAATAATTGTATAGAATGAGTTTTCTTATATTCATAAACAATTTCGCTGTAAGTCGCCCCTTGAGACTTATGAATAGCACATCCAGGGGTGCGATTCTGTACTTGACGCAACGAAGCGACGCAACTCGACAGCCAATTCCTTTCCGCTGGAATCTTCCTTGCAATTGGCCATTTCGGTTGTGCGTCGGACGCTATGATATTGCGCCTGGTACAGAATCGCATCACTGGTTCGGAATCGCCTCTCTGCATGCGCAATAAACCCGTGCGCAGAGTTGCGTGGAGGGGAGCGTCACCACGACGTGGCCATCGACGTTCCCTATCGACCGATTTACTCCCAACGCGCGTAAAGATGTTTCAAATAAAAAAAAAAACAAAATACGTTCAGGACTTTTAGGGACAACAAGTGCATTAGTTCTTTTATTTTCAGATAATTTTTAAACATTTTTCAAACATCATCTCGCGTCTCTCTCATTCGCTCGCTCGCTCTGTCTCTGTTTCTGTCGTGTATCGAAGGGATATCGGCGAGAGTCGCGAGGAGAGAGTTCTTCGCTCGAGAATATTTCGGACGATATATACGAAGAGGTAGAGGAGAGATTCGATTCGGGCGAGAGAGATGAGAGAGGGGTTATATAGGAATGAGGGAGGCGAATGAACGGCCGGGCACGCGGACAAAAACGTCTCTCTTGAGAATGCCGCGAGAGAGAGAGAGAGTGTAGTAGTCTTCGCTACTCTCCGTCTCTCTCTGCGATCTTTTCGCACAGAGGCAGATTATATGATACCGTACCCTCGAGGCACCGCGGGAGAGAAATATAGATTCGGCGCGTAACGTTCGATGATTTAAACTGGTCGGTGACTTCTTTTTTTTCGGCGGGGGGGATGTTCTCAAATAGTGATTTAATTTGTGTTATTTTGCAAAAGTAAACGAGTTTGTTACATCATCCGAGTTTTAGAGTTTACGTACAATCAGGTCCATGTTGGCAAAGTACCCGAGGACTTTGTACAGATACATAGGTATGAAACGGGAATCAAGAGTAACTTCTTCTTTTTTTTTTTTTTTTTTTTTTCATTTCGCGAGCGAAAAGGACGGAAAAACTGGCCAAGGGTGAGCCGCGCATCAAGGTATAGCACAAACGAGAGACTGAAAGGGTTCGTACCAGTCGAGGGGTCATCGAAAGGGGGTGAGAGCCTTGAGGCATCCGTTCGGGCACAAAGCGGCTTTCCTGGTACTCTTATATACCATATATACACATACACACAAGCATATATATATATATATGAGTTCCTGCAGCCCTCGGTATCGTATTTCATGTGCCGGTGTGCATGCATAGTAAAGCTTATTAATTCCATGCATACGCAACGGGTTACGCGCGGTCTTCGCCAAGTGGATTCGTTCGAATTTCGCAAGAGAAAGAGAGAGAAAGAGAGAGAAAGAGAGAGAGATAGAAATGCTTGATTGGCGAAGAGAGCCAACTACAAAACGAAACCAACCAACAAAGAGCATATATTTCGAACAGTCTCTTTACATTTGGATTACGTATATACATATATGTCGATGGTTGGAAAACAAAAGGGCGTAAATCACGTCAATTTACTTGTTAGCCCGTGTGAATTAAATTTTTTCATTTGCCGGGCATTTGATATTATAAAATATACAGATACATGTGTATACATACTCGCGACTCTTCGAGTATGTATACAGCCTATAGTGTATAGGTACTTCACTCTCGCCACCAGGGAGCGTGAGAAACGGGCCGAGAGAAGTCCCCGCGCGCGTCGCGATGGCCTTACCGGTCCGCAAGCCCGGCTTATTCGAGGAACGTTGCCGAGAGGAGGAGGAATAAAAAATAACAAAAAAATTAAATAAAAAAAGTGCTTAAGAAGCGAGAGAGCAATGCGGTGGTGCACGGAGCCGTGAGATGAAGACCCCGTGTGTGGGAAGGTGCATCGAGCACATATATGTATATATATAAGCGATTATAAAGCATATATAGTATTTATATGTATATATATGCAAGTGATGCTGGACGGGCTTGGTGACTCTCTCAAAGTCTCGTTCGAATACCTCCCACCCCATTCCCCTCATCGCGCCTCATGTCGATCCCAATTCTCGTGTCCCCGTTGAGACCATATCATCTCTCTCTCTCTCCGTGGAGCCAGTGAAATGGTAGTTTCTCGAGCGTTTACGAGGCAACTACAAAGACCGATAGCTTTCTATTAAGAGAGAATATCGCACATAAACGGTTAGCACCATTTCTCTCTCTCTCTTCCTCTCTCTCTCGCTCTCGTTCTCTTTCTATCTATCGCTCTCTATCTCGCTCAGCAATCACTTATATAGCCATAGTATGTGCTATTAGAACCCTCGTCTTTCGTTGCCAAACGAGTCGTGAAATATTAAATGTATTTTTTTTTTCTCAATAAACGAGTATCGATGACTTTTACATCATTTTCGCCTTCGAATTTTACGTGCGGAGAAATTGAGAGAATAAAAAGAGGACAACGAACGGCAGACATTGGAATCGGCAAAATTATCGATGATCAAAATTCCACCGAGGGGGTAAACCTATTCTTCGAAAAGATTGAGAAAAATATGAAGGCCGAAGCTACAAGATCCTTTGTGACTTGTCGAAAAAGGAAAGAAAAAAAAAAACAAATCGATTGGAAAATCCCAAGCGATTGTCGGAAGTATCTCTACAATCGTTCGAACAAGTGGTCGGATCGGAAGTTTAAAAAATTGTCACGGGTGATAGATTTTTTTTTTCTATATCAAGATAAACATTTAAAAAATCAAACGCTTTTTACAGTCTCTTTACCGATGTGACCATGCTTTTTTTTTTCTTCGATGACGTCGAAGTTTGCATCGTTGGAATGCAACGATAATAGATTTTTTTTTAATACCATCCATCCTCCTTGAGGCTGGATCTTCGAAGACCAAAAATCGTTAAAACGTTTTTTGTCGCTGAGAATATTTAAAGGGCCCACTGTACGATCGATCGAGTGTATCGATTTTTTTTTTAGTATCTCAACAACATTTCTGTATAAATGGATACAATGGAAATTCGCCAACCGGCGAGATATTACCAGAATACGTCGTGCCTCTGTCCGAAGTGTTAATGGTGACGAAATTACGTCGACTTATTAATTCAAAGTGGCGAGGCTTAATTGAAGTAGCGACCATGTACGTCTGCGGATATAATATGCACATACACTTTGAATATCCGCCACAAACGCTAGTCCAGAGGTAGATTCTCCATTTGCATTTTGAAGCACGCTGGGGGATCGAGAGAGTGAGAGCCAAAATTTCTCTCCCTTTTCTCTCTCTCTCTCTCTCTCTCTCTCGCTCTCTCATTCTGCCTCTCAATTGTACGAACGTTACTCGCGAGATTTTCCAAAGATTGGCACACATGCCAACCGTGTACCCTACATACACACGTTCCAGAAACGACCGGACATAATCGCGAGTGGATATTCACGAGAGATGAACGTCACTAATTATATGCATGAACTAGTGAAGTACTATTCTACTAGTTTATATATATATATATCATATATATACTACAAACTACTACTAGTAGTAGTAGTGTAGTAGTTTGAATATGTGTTTGCCAACGAGAAACGCGCGGGTGCATTATCACTTCCCATATATCCTGCATATAACGTATATAATAGAGATAGAATATTGATGATACGTACACGGGCGATTTCGGGATCAAAAGTGATCGAATTTGATATGGAAATCATACCAAAGTGACTTATTTTTCTTCGAGCAGTATCATTCTTTGAAAAAAAAAGTACAAATCATGTATGTAAATTGGCAAATATAGGATTTAAGGAGGGAAATAGGGTTAGACGGTTCAAAAAATCGATTTTTTTTAATTTCATAAATTGTTAGTAAAACTATTGAAAAATATGTTCCCAAAATTTAAAATGAAAATTCCGATACGTTCTATTGTTATAAGCCATTAAAGTGAGTAGCTCTTCTTCAGGCCCCGAGCGCGCCACGTGTATAACCGAGCGGTTACTATTTTTTCAAACGCGTTTTTCTGATAACGACTTTTTTTTGAACTTACACGCTAGTTTGAAAAGTTTTCAACCAATCATTTTAAAAATTGGCAGTTACTTTCTTCATAGTATTGCGCTCTTTATGAACCTAAAATCGGAATATTATCATTATTTAAAATAATTTTTTTTTTTACAAATAATGTTGTAAAAAATGGCACAAAATCATGCTTCTTTGTTTTGACCACTGTAAAAAATTCAATTTTCTATTTTTTTTTATAGCATTTAGGTTCATATAGAAAAGAGACATATAATAAAAGTAAATTCCAACCTCGTTTTATTTCAGATGAAAACTGCGGCTTCCAAGAATGTACGCAAAATGCTGAGTCTGATTGTGACCTGCAATATAGGGTCGCTGATATCTTCGGTGTTTTTCAAGGAAATTCTTCAAAAATTTTATAGTATATACTTAAATATATGTATAAAATATTCTCAAAGTTTCAATAAATTATATTCATTTTTTATACTATAAAAAAGTCCATGAAAATCATTGAGAAAATGCTGTCCTAACCCTATTTGCCCCCTTAAGGGATTGCATACCCCTGAAATTTTCAAAAAATCAATTTTTTCTTATAATTATTTATTCTTTAATAAAAAAAACTTTACAGAAAATTCCACTCCGTTACAAAGTTATGGCAATAAATGTGACCGGACATCGACATTGGGACGTTGGTACCTACCAGAAACTTTAATCACATTTTTCTCGAAACTACGTTTTTAGACAGTGTCAGCACGATAATTCAGTCAATTTTTATCATTTTTTAACTTTTTTTTTTAAATCTTGATAATTATTTTCTCTACGGTTTGACGAGAGGTTTTTTTCAATTTTTTCGTTGCACAATTTTTTATAAATTATTAAACACTATTTTTTTTTTTTACTTCCATACTAAAGTTAGAATACTGTAATTTCTTTATTTTTAGAAAGAAAAATCCCTTCGTCAGACTATTACTGCTACATTACTTTACTGGATTCTTTTTTATTTTTGCAGATTGGATAATTTTTGGTGAAATTATGATGTCGACAAAGAGGCGCCATAGTTTTCATGAGTAGTTCATTTATACCCGTAAAAAATAATGTTAATATTTTTAAAAATAATCAAATTTTTTTTCATATAGTTGAAATGTTAATAAAAAATGTGAAATCAACAATTTAATTTATTTTCATCACATAACCGTTATAATAATTTTTCGAATTTACTCGGTTTTCATGCGCGCGCAGCGGTACTGAGCCCTTAAATTTCGTTTCTTTCAAGTTGTGAATTACGTAAATTCAAGAAATGACTTCGATAGGAATTTCAAATTTGTTTTTTCACATCTCAATGCTCCGGTTGCACTTAAAATCCGATTAAATTCGTGCATGTAATTTGTCTCTTTCGGCGAAACTGCGAGACATTTGTTTCCGCTCGCAACAGGACATTACTTTATTCTCTGGCTTTTTTTTCCCCCGCACAGAGCTTTTGGCGATATATACAGAAATCAGAGAGAAAAATCAACAGTACTCGAAATTGCAAATCAAGCGCGTATATACTTCCGTGACATTCCTCCAGCCACGGTATTTTGCTATCGAGTAAAAAGAAAAGAAACGTTTTGAAAAATCACAAACATCGTTCTCGAGAGTGCAATATTTTTCTTTCGTTTTTTTTTTCGACTCCTAAACCACTGAAACCATCCCTCCTGTTGATTTTTCCGTGGTCCTTGCACACATCGCACCGATGGAAAAACAACGAGAAAAACAAACAATTTTATTTCGCCAGAAAAAAAGAAACATGACACGCACCACGCGACGAATAAATTATAACACGCCACAATTTGTCGCTCGAGGGTACGAGGGAAAATGTAAAAATTTGCGTGGAAAATTAAAAAAAATCGTACCGTTTTCGATTGAAGTTTCAAATTCTGTAGAAAAAAATTAAATAAAAAAAAAACCAGAAAACGGTTGCGTTGGCGACGGAAGATGAAATACGACGTTAAAAAGATTCGAAAGGTTGATGGAAAAAAAAATAAAAATATTTTTATTTGACCTTTTCGATCAAAATTTGAAATTCTGTGGATACAAATAAAAAGAAAAAATCAGAAAACGGACGCCGTGGTGACGGAAGATGAAGTACGATATTAATGAGATTCGAAAGGTTGATGGAAAAAAAAGGAAAACATTTTTTTTTTAATATGACCGTTTCGATTGAAGTTTGAAATTCTGTAGAAACAAATAAAAGTTGAAAACGAGAAAACGGATGCCATGGTGACAGAAGGTGAAGGGCGATATTAAAAAGATTCGGAAGGTTGACGACGAAAAAAAAAAAAAGAATAGACAGTGACCCAATTTACATAGACCGACTCGTATATATACATGTATATTAATAGATGGGTCATGCGACCTCTTTGCACTTAAAATATATATCACCTTGCCCATATAAATGAACTTTGTGCTCGGACTACGCTAATGGATGTAATGTTATTATATATATTAGGGCGATTTTTTTTGTTCGATAATTTTTTTTTTTCAGTCCCCACCCGAAATTCTGTTGGATATGTCGAAAAAGAAATTTCCTGAAAGTTACAGTCCTTAATATTAATTCTAAGTACGTTCCCAAAGCGTGAGAAGATTTTCCGTCTAAAATACACGTAAATCGAATTTTTTTTTTTTTTTTCAAATTTATATAACTCAGCCGCATTTTATGCTTTCATAATGTTCTTGGTTTCGATTTACTCAGAATAAAAGAATCTTAAAAAGTGCCTTTTGCGGCGAAAGTGTAAATTGTACTGGTGAGTTGGTACGGGTCACTGAAGTTGATTTTTACCCAAAATTCTCGTTTTTTTGCTGTTATCTCCGAAACAATTAACTTTACGAAATAAATGATGCTTCTTCATCGCCGATCGGCATATCGACATTTCTGACTTTACGAAGAAAATCAATGCGGTTACATACGTTTCTCGAAGACTCTAAATAAAGAAAAATATGTTTGAAAGACTCGGATATTGGAGAAATCCGATAAATTTTCCACATGTCGACCCCCTTTATTGGTGCCTATATATCGTGTCGTTCTCATCGAGGTCGCGCCGTTCGTAACAACGTGCGGCCAGACACGTGGGGTTAATAAAAAAAAGCCAATCTCGTCGATAATTCTCGTCAGATTGTCAAATCGAGGCAAACGTAGCGACGATTTTTTCAATAGGAGAGTGTCGAGCGCGATGAAAAAAAAAATCACATTTTTTCGTCACACTTTTCGCGACGTTCTTAACAACGTAAATACGCTATTCTAGGGAAGAGACCTTTTTTTTCAATAATTAAACAAACTCTTTATCGATTAAACAAAAATAAGATTTTCAGTTAATCTTTTTCTGTCCCCATCATCGATTATTATGTAGAACTATGTTCCCCTTTGATGGCCCGTGATAAAAAATTATGATCTCGTTCGTCGACAAATATGAACCGCACTCGTATCATTTTCCAAACGGTATATGTGTGAAGAAAAAAAAAAACAAAAAAACATTTAGTCTCGAGAGAAAAACGAAAGAAAAGAAAGAAACGTCACGTGCTAAAACATAGATATCTACATGTTCGTTTTTTTTCTTCTTCTTCTTGTTTTTCCCCCAAAATGTCTGCGTTTTTTTTTCCCCTCCGTTCTCGACTATGCTTTTGGTCCCGCCACCCTCGCGCCACGACCCCGTGACGTTACGGCGTTTTCGTATTCGCGAGCGCGGGGGTGTACTCTCTCGTGACTCGCGTGTGTATCCTCACCGCGAAATTACGTCACGGCCAAATCCCTTAGCTTATTTAAACGTTGGTGGTGCAACGACGATGTGCAGAGTATGTTCCACTTTTAACGTTCGCGAAAGCGTCGAGCACACATGCGACAAGGGCCGGGAGGGGAAGGGTTTTATAGCGCCACTACACGGATCGTAAAGTTGTTTTGTTGCGTGTGTGAGTATGGAAACATTGGGTCTATGGGGTTACGAATGGCGAGAGAGGGCGAAGCGCGAAACGAAAATGGGGAAAAAGCGCGAACCCCCGCGACATTTTCCTCTTCTTCCCTTTTGCTTATACCAGCGAAGAAAAATTCCGAGGGATATCAGCGTGGGTGCAGCCAAAATGAAAGACTAAATTCATATTATCAAGTATATTTTTTCTCGAAATGAAAAGTAAAGTGTTCTTTTTCCTATATCCCGCTATATTTTTATCGACCACCTGTAATTTTATGCGGAGGGTTTTGAGTCTTGAGTTATAATTTTTTTTTAAATGGCTACCACCCGTACAGAAATTTGTTACGAAATTCCGGTTTCCAGCAAAATCCTGCTCGACCCTTGAGGTTCCAAATGGAGACCGGTGCCCCGGATAAAAATTTCTGGACATTTTAAAATTATTGAAGAAAGGGGTAAAAAATTACAATTGTTATTTTTTTGTTTTCGTTTTTCTGCTGTTTCGAAAATTTTCCGCCGATTACAAATAACACCGAGATTTTGTCGAAAATTCTAAAAATCAATGGGAAAAATGCGTGAAACTAAAAAAAGTCACATGTAGAACGATTTTCAACGGAATTTTGAGTTTCTGAAGGAAATAGCTATTGAATTAGCAATCAGCAAGTTAAAATACATCGATATCGTGTCCTGAAAGAAAATTCGAAAGTTCAAAATTTTTTGGCACTTTGGCCAAAAAGAAGGGGTTTCACTGAAATTGCTGTAATGTTGCTTTCCGAAGGAGTTGCAACCCCATTCTGTGCTCATTCTTTTCGTAACGGTTCAACCATTAAAATGCCGCTTTATTTATTAAGCTACAATTTTTTTTCCAATTTTTTGCCGATTTTCGAAGTCGGACCGTCGATTTTTGTAAATTTCTCCATAGATACCGCTTCTCATTTTTTTCACCGATTTTTTCACGGTGACACTGCGGCGAAAATAATTGAGATATCTGGACGAGTCAAGCGGCGTTCTGTAAGTCTAATCGAGACGTTTTCAAAAACCTCTTAAAAATTCAAAATCGATGAAACGGAAGTGAGGTTATGCCCATTTGAAACTTCGACATTTTAAGGTTTCTGAAAAAAAGGAGTAAAAAATGACAAAAAATTTTTTTTCGTTTTTTCCAATGTTTCGATAGCCTATTCGATCGGAAATTGCCCCGCTGATTATGAATAACACCGAGTTTTTGTCGAAAATTCTATAAATCAATGGGAAAAACGCGAAAAAGGTAAAAAATCACATTTCAGACTATGGTCGGCAGAGGCTGATTCCCCGAGTGAGATGAACATTCGAATTTTTTTTTTAAGCCTCCACTACATTCAAGTGCCATTCTACATTTTGAAATGCCCGGCTGTTAACACGAAATCGGCACTCATTACGGATGATATCGAGTTTTTGTCAAAAATATCAAAAAACTTTATATAATGGCGCGCAATAGATTAAAAATATTGCACGTTTTATCTTTCGTTTCGTGAAAATGTGCGGGACCGAAGACCCCGAGCTGCAAATGACCCGTTACTGTGTATATACGAGGTCTGTTCAAAAAGTATCGCGAATTTTGAATTTCCGCGGGCTACGTACATTCGATTTTCGATTTTGTTGTGGCGTTAGGTCGGTACTCGTGTCCCTCACTTATGCTGAAAAAATCGGCCACTTTGAATGTTTAGTTAATTGTTGACAGCTTTTTTGGTTAGACGTGTTTTGGCTTGTGTTCGATTTTTGCCTATTCCAAAAAATGGATCAAAGAATCTGTGTCGAATTTTGTGTGAAAAACAAAATTAAGTGCGCGGACGCATTCCGAATGTTGACTGTGGCATATGGTGAAGCTACCTTGGACCAAAGCAACGTTTATCGCTGGTACAAAATGATCTCAGACGGCCGAGAAGATGCGAACAACGAAATGCATTCCGGACGTCCGAGCACATCAACAACAGACGAAAACATTGATGAAGTGAAGAAAATAATATTGGCCAATCGTCGAATCACCGTTAGAGAAGTTGCCGAGGAACTAAGCATATCGATTGGCTCGTGCCATTCGATTTTTACCAATGGTTTAGGCATGAGACGGGTCGCCGCGAAATTCGCGCCAAAATTGCTCAATTTCGAACGAAAACAGTGTCGCGTTAACATTGCTAAGGAGCTGTTGGCCTCGGTCCGCGACGACCCAAATTTGCTCCAGAGGGTCATAACTGGTGACGAATCGTGGATTTATGGTTATGACGTGGAAACCAATGCTCACTCATCGCAATGGAAGCTGCTTTTTTGGAATAGGCAAAAATCGAAGACGAGCCAAAACACGTCTAACGAAAACAGCTGTCAACAATTAACTAAACATTCAAAATGTCCGATTTTTTCAGCATAAGTGAGGGACACGAGTAACAACCTAACGCCACAAAAAAATCGAAAATCGAATATACGTAGCCCACGGAAATGACAAAATTCGCGATACTTTTTTAACAGACCTCGTATGTACATACATATAAACAGTAATACGCGGGCACAGGTGAATGCGGACATTATTTCACGGTTATAATCGTGTTTTTTTTCTCCCCTCCCCCTTATTTTTGCACACATCCCACCTGTCGTAGCGAATCGGCTTATTATTATTTTTTTAAACCCTTTTATGATCGTCCAGGTGCGTGAAAGTCGCGACGGGGTTGCCATTGCGTTCGTAAAAATAGTATCACACGTGCGCGCACGCGAAGACACGTATCTTGCACGATGAGTCACGAGAGACAGAGAGAGAGAGAGAGAGAGAGAGAGAGAGAGAGAAAATTGTGACAAATATTGTAGAGATACGGATAAAAAGATTTTTGTACCAGATAAGGAATGATTAACAGCGGCCAAAGCCACACTTGAAAGCGCAGATGGCGAATCAAATGAGTCAACCTTTGCGACAGAGAACAAAATCTTTATATATACGGTATCGTAAAGTGTACGGTAAAAAAATAAAAAATAAAAACGAACCACTCTTTGGTTCCCCTGGTCTCGGCAGCTCTCGTACAGCTGCTCTCGCGATCGGTTAAACGGCTGGGATATTGCGAAGAGCACACGTGCCGAAGAATTAACGTTACCGAAAATATATATATCGCGAGAGCAAGGTGCACGCCCCGACTGAAACGAATCGTCCGTGAACGATGCTGTGGGGAGGGCTCGGAGCTATTTTTGTACGCGCGCGCTTTTATAGTCCACGACGAGAAAAGTGCATCTCGTTGTTTAAATCCCGGAATGACGTGAATCACACCAAGAAGGAATGGAGAGAAAGAGAGACAGAGAGAGGGTGAAACAAAGAGAAAAAAATAGCGCGCACTTCAGCACTGAAATGACATAAATATAAACCGCAATTTTTTGCAGCTCAACCACGACATTCATCGATCTTGCAGCTGACAATTGTCAATTAGTAACCGTTGCAGAGTCATCGAACCGTTTGCGATTTAACGCAACTTTCGTTTATTATCAATTCTTTACAATCGAATTTTACCGATGTTCCGCGGGAAACAATCTAAAGTTACGCGTTACAAATGAAATCTTCAGTCGGTATCTATCGGTAAAACAAAACGTTTTGGCATTCTCCCGTGTTAAGCAGTATCGGTTGGATTAGGTATCGGGGATAAGCGAACCGGTCGTTTTTACGAGTTTCTCAATGGTAATACAACCGGGAAACTCAGTAAAAATTAAGGAGTTATACGTAGTTGCAAGGCCAAAAAAAGTCATTTTTTTACGAATTTTTTCTGTAAAGAGATTTTATTTGAAAAATACAAGAATTATTAATACATTTCGTGGTAGCTTTTAACTTTATATCGGCATTTTTCATTTACAAAAATATTGATTCACACTGCTCCCGTAGACGATCTCCTGGAGGTCCTCTAAAAAAACGTGTCTGGCGGTGAGCACAATATTTCCGGTTTGGATTATCCAAAATAAAAAAAACCAAAAAGATTCTATTAGTGGATAGATAAATCTGGATATTGATCGAAGTAATAGCCGAAATTTTGATTTTTGACAAAACGGCGGCTCGAAAAAGAAAAAATTCCAATTTTCGACCAAAATTTTTTTCGTTGAATTATTTAAAAAAAAAATAGAAATAATTATCGGAAATCTTATTCCTTCGATCAATACCCGAAGAATATATCTGAGAAGGTTGTGTTAAAATTGCAGTGCGATCGGTTGAGCCGTTTTTTTGAGAAATCATGCTCAGCGACTTTGAAAACACCGTTTCGAGAAAAGCGCGTTCAAAGTTTCAAAAGTCTACTTTGTAACGCTCCGAGCGTCCTCACAAATATGCATGTATCTCCAAGAATGTTTGCCGGATCGATTTGAAAATTTCAGAAGAATATACTCAAATTAATGTACATTCCGAAAATGCAATAGAAAAATGGTTGATTTTTTTAAATTTCCAACCGCGTATATTCCCATTAAAGCAAGCTGTATTGATCACAGGTTTTCGGCAATTTCCCTGTGACTTCGCGCAAATACGATAAAGCGGTGGGGCGCACTAGAAGAGAATGACCGCGAACACCATTGTGAGATATTCCCAAAGAATGAAGCGTGTGAAAATTAGAAGGGGGTAAGGGATGAGAATACGTTAAAGAGCAAAGGACAGGATACACGATTGGAGCGAAAAAAACTAACATATCGAGAACGGATAAACGATGATAACGATGATGCTCTTTTAAACGATGATAATGCCGAAAAGAATGTGTTATCATTAATTCTTGATGTAAATAAAATATTCGTTCGAACACGATCGCGACTATGTATCATCGAGCAAGTCGATATAACCGAGAAGACCCGCGAGAGACTCCGTTTACACGAGTCCCCTAATATACTCACACGAGTTCATAGTCCTCGGTGCTGCGTAATATCAATTGAAACGGAAAGTGAGCTCGGTGCGCGAGAGGGGCGCGGACTCGCACACAAGGTATAAGTCCCGAGACCTCCATAGATTACTTTACATTTGCATAGACATATATTAGGACGATTTCAGTCCCCACCCGAAATTTTGTTGGATATGTCGAAAAAGAAATTCCCTGAAAATTACAGCCCTTAATATTAATTCTAAGTACTTTCCCAAAGCCTGAGAAGATTTTCCATCTAAAATACACGTAAATCGAATTTTGTTTTCTTCAAATTTCTATAACTCAGCCGCATTTTATGCTATCATATTGTTCTTGGTTTCGATTTACTCAGAATAAAACAATCTAAAAAAGTGCCTTTTGCGGCGAAAGTGTAAATTGTACTGGTGAGTTGGTACGGGTCACTGAAGTTGATTTTTACCCAAAATTCTCGTTTTTTTGCTGTTATCTCCGAAACAATTAACTTTACGAAAAAAATGTAAATGAAAAAATTTGTTCGAAATTTAATTTCCTATAAAAAAGATCCTATCGACCCAATTGCTTAGATTAATATTTCTTAAGATATTGAATTTTTTTTTATTTTTTATTATTTAATATTTCATATTTTATAAATTTTATACTACTCATAAGTTAAAGTTCAATATCTCAAGAAATATTAATCTAATCAATTGGGTCGATAGGACCTTTTTTGTAGGAAATTAAATTTCCAACAAATTTTTCATTTATATTTTTTTCGTGAAGTTAATTGTTTCGGACATAACAGCAAAAAAATGAGAATTTTGGGTAAAAATCAACTGACCCGTACCAACTCACCAGTACAATTTACACTTTCGTCGCAAAAGGCACTTTCTTAGATTGTTTTATTCTGAGTAAATCGAAACCAAGAATAATATGATAGCATAAAGTGCGGCTGAGTTATAGAAATTTGAAGAAAAAAAAAAATCGATCTACGTGTATTTTAGATGGAAAATCTTCTCACGCTAAGGGAAAGTACTTAGAATTAATATTAAGGGCTGTAACTTTCAGGGAATTTCTTTTTTGACATATCCAACAAAATTTCGGGTGGGGACTGAAAAAAAAAATAGTCGAAAAAAAAAAATCGCCCTAATATACATAAAAACACGTGTATATAGAAACATTATAAAGAGAATGATGCAGAGTGAAGATCTTGGGGGAGGTAAAAAAGAGAGAGAAAAAGAGAGCGAGAGAAAGAAAGGTCGGCGTACTCGGTACGGTTGAATGGCTTAAGCTAATCGTCTATATGAATCTTTCAGTGTTCATCGCGGTTTTTCTCTAGTTGCGGGGGTTCTATATGGGGCCATTACATCGCTCAGTTCCTGGCTAACTTGTAATACTCGGTTTCCACGCTCTATATACATGTACAGCACGATGTATATATATAGTACCATAAAACGACCGATATGTTTATGATATATGTTTGTTACGAATTTTATAAAAAGTACGGGGGGGCGGATCGATTCGACGGATCCGACCGTGTGCGAGAGCGTTTTGCCTCAAGTGTTTCATAAGAGGTCACAGACAGAGTGAATAATTAATTAACCCTCATAAATAATACATATGCAAGTGCATTATAAACAGAGAAATTTCACGTAAAATCGTAAAGCGGACTGAGACCCTCGTTCTTCGAGATATCTCCATACTCGCGTCTACAATCCTAAAAGAAATACAGTTTTTTTCTAAAGATTTTTTTCTTTCCCCGCCAACGGCGATTTATTAATGATAAAAAAAATTATTTTACAAAATATTTCAGCGAGAAACAAGTGATTGGGGGTTATTGAAAAATTAGAAAAAAATATCTTTCGTTTTGTGGAAAATACATTGTTATTATTTCACGTCATTGCGAAACAGCGAACAGCGACACAAAAAAAAACGAAAAAATTTGCACGACTTTCAGCGTTATAACGAAGAATATGAAACAAAAAAAAACATCGACCAAATCCCAGAGGGTTGAAAGTAACAGAGAGGTCGATTTTACGTGCAATGCCCTGCACATATGCATACAAATATATAGAGTTGTATTGGCCTCGAGTTTGTAAAACTTCGGGAGCAAGAGAGAGAGATAAGGGTTCACGTGCTGCACAAACTACCCCCGTTGGGGGGAGGGGGGGGGGCTACGGGTGGGCGCGTTCCGTGAGAACTCGTCGAGAGAAGCAAAAGCTGCGAGAGACCCGATAACACACCACCCGCCAAAGCGAGGGAAATTGCGGTGGGGTTTTGGGGTTTTATCTCGCAAGTTTTACTCTCTCTCTCTCTCTCTCTCTCTGTCTCTCTATTTCTGGTTCTGGCTCTTTACTTGGTATGATATTCATACACCTTACATGGTAAAGAGAATAAAAGATAGTTTGAGAGAGAGAGAGAGAGAGAGAAAGTGAGATAGGGGTGAGAATCAACGACGTACACGCGCACCACACGTGAGAGTACCTCCCGTGCGCTCCATAATTCTAAAGGAACGCGCGGGAAAATACAGAGTGTAATACCCCGAACCACCGACCATCTCTGACAGCTTCGTTAATTCCAAGGTTGGAGGTACTCGCGCGCTCGTGTGTGTGTGCGTGTGCGTGTGCGCGTGTGTGCGTTGCTAACCCAAATAGAGAAACACGACACCGCAGCAATCATCCACTGATCTCCCCTTTGGAATTCTGGTCATACGTATGCTGAACGGGTGGGGAGAAAAGCGTGTGCATTAACTATACACGATACGGTATATATATCTATATATATGATCTTAGCATGTTCGGATAAATTGTACGATTAAGATAGGACAAATACGATAGGTATCTGGATAAGGAATACACTATCTTTTTGTTTTTTCTTCGGTCGAAAGGGATATCCCGATCTCGTTTAAGGGGGGAAATAGGGTTAGACGGTTCAAAAAATCGATTTTTTTTTAAATCTCATAAATTGTTAGTAAAACTATTGAAAAATATGTTCCCAAAACTTAAAATGAAAATTCCGACTCGTTCTATTGTTATAAGCCATTAAGGGGAGAAATAGGGTTAGGACGGCGTTTTCTCAATGATTTTCATGAATTTTTTTATAGTATAAAAAATGAATATAATTTATTGAAACTTTGAGAATGTTTTATACATATATTTAAGTATATACTATAAAATTTGTATACATATATTTAAGTATATACTATAAAATATTAGCGACCCCATATTGCTTGTTTTTCTTGGTACTATTTTTTCAAACGCGTTTTTCTGAAAACGACTTTTTTTTAACTTGCGTACACGCTAGTTTGAAAAGTTTTCAACCAATCGTTTTGAAAATTGGCAGTTACTTTCTTTATAGTATTGCGCTCTATATGAACCTAAAATCGGAATATTATCATTATTTAAAATAATTTTTTTTTTGCAAATAAAGTTGTTAAAAATGGCAAAAAATCATGCTTTTTTGTTTTGACCCCTGTAAAAAATTCAATTTTATATTTTTTTTTATAGCATTTAAGTTCATATAGAAGAGAGACATATAATAAAAGTAAATTCCAACCTCGTTTGATTTCAGATGAAAATTGCGAGTTCCAGAATGTACGCAAAATAGTGAGTCTGATTGTGACCTGCAATATGGGGTCGCTAATATTTTCGGTGTTTTTCACGGAAACTCTTTAACAATTTTATAGTATATACTTAAATATATGTATAAAATATTCTCAAAGTTTCAATAAATTATATTCATTTTTTATACTATAAAAAAATTCATGAAAATCATTGAGAAAACGCTGTCCTAACCCTATTTCCCCCCTTAATAAATCAAATTTCAATGCTACACTCTCGCGCTAGAACATAAAATCGCTCGTAAAGTAAATGAATTATTGAAAAAATGTCATAGATGAAGAATTAATTAGTGACAGTAATGACAACTATTTAATTTGCGTAAGCTTTGCACTAGGTGTGCAAAGCTAAAAAAAATGATGAAGCAAGTTACAATTTGCATCATGTTCTTCTCTCTTAAGGGGGCGAATAGGGTTAGACGGTTCAAAAAATCGATTTTTTTTTTTTAATTTCATAAATCGTTAGTAAAACTATTGAAAAAAATGTTCCCAAAATTTTAAATAAAAATCCCGACTCGTTCTATTGTTATAAGCCATTAAAGTGAGTAGCTCTCCTTCAGGCTCCGAGCGCGCCACGTGTATAACCGAGCGGTCACTATTTTTTCAAACGCGTTTTTCTGAAGACGACTTTTTTTGAACTTGCGTACACGCTAGTTTGAAAAGTTTACAACCAATCGTTTTGAAAATTAGCAGTTACTTTCTTCATGGTATTGCGCTCTATATAAACCTAAAATCGGAATATTATCATTATTTAAAATAATTTTTTTTTTCGCAAATAGTCGAAAAAAATGGGAAAAAATCATGCTTTTTTGTTTTGACCCCTGTAAAAAATTCAATTTTCTATTTTTTTGATAGCATTTAGATTCATATAGAAGAGAGACATATAATACAAGTAAATTCCAACCTCGTTTGATTTCAGATGAAAATTCCGGCTTTCAGAATGTACGCAAAACGCTGAGTCTGATTGTGACCTGCAATATGGGGTCGCTGATATCTTCGGTGTTTTTCAAGGAAATTCTTCAAAAATTTTATAGTATATACTTAAATATATGCATAAAATATTCTCAAAGTTTCAATGAATTATATTCATTTTTTATACCATAAAAAAAATTCATGAAAATCATTGAGAAAACGCTGTCCTAACCCTAATTTCCCCCTCAACATAATCAAGAGAATGACTTTCATTACCGACGAAGAATGAGATGTCGCACGATAGCTCGCGAGTAATTCGCGAAAAGTTTAATGAATTTTTATAGGAAAAATACGACCATCGTGTCCGTTGACGACGATAAATCGTTAAAATGAAACGTATCATTCGTGACAATAATGAATTTTTCGACGTGATAGAAAAATAAGCAAAAAAAAAACACTAAAAGTAAAAATTAAGTTGTTCTTTTCTCTTTCAGTCACCCGGATGGATAGAATTTAAGTCCGACAATCGATTATCGTCAAAGTGCGCGAATAATCGATGGGAATAATACGCGAATGTGCGAGTAATTGTTGAGTATAATTGTCGATGGATATTCGTCGAAACGCATCAAACACAAAAGATTCATCACACGTGCGAGTCGACGTTTGTCCTTCGAGTCAACTCTTTCTCTTCGTGCAATTTTCCCAACGCTAACACGAGATGACGGATGAATTCTCTCGTCACCGTCACCCTCCTCCGATCCAAGGCCTCATAAAAAGTCCATCAGGGTATATAACCAACCTTCCTTTTTCCCCACCCCTCCGCCAGCCCCTCTTTTGTGATAAACACGTGTGAGCTTTTCCGGACGTGCGCACAGTGAAAAACGCACATTGCCAACTAAGACTCGAATATACAGGCAGAGAGTGGCATACTCGAGTGTACCAATAGAGAAAGAGAGAGAGAGAGAGAGATGAGGCAGAGAGGGTAGATTTTCGTTATCCTTTGGGATTTCGGTGGCTGTTTCTCTCGAGATAACGTGAAAACGTGGCTGAGACTACTGGCTTGCGATATGTACGTGCTGGTCGTATGAAACAACCGAGAGCAGGAGCGGGAAAGACATGGAGAAAGAGAGAGAGAGAGAAAGAGAGAAATAGAAATAGTAAGATAGTTTTATAGATCGTTGGTATATCCAATTTTCGTCTACGTAGGAAATGGATGCGAGGTCATTCGGCAACACGGTGAAAACGTCCAATCATTAGCGCGCAAGACAGATGGCCTAATGCACAAACTCTCGAACCCTCTTCCGGGGGACCGGCCGTTCTCTCTCTCAACCCCGAGCCAACGCCGGCACATTCGTCGGACATATACCATTCCCAGGGACCGTCTGTAAGACGGATGGACGGATATATTAACGATAGTTAATACGTATGCCATAGACGTATACGCGTTGAAACAAAAACGTGTACGAGGAAAGAGAATGCCCAGTGAAAATTCTCTCTCCCTCGAGGGAAAACTTCTATATTTCTGTCATAAACAAACGTTTCCCCGGCGAAACATAATGCTTCAAGCAAAGCTCGTTACCCGTCATACTGAGAAATATTACGGGCATTCGGAGTGAAATAATCGAGTTATTACTATCATTATTATTTCAATTTAACGTTGTTTTCACAAGACTTTTGTAGTTTTTTGCAAAAAAATAAATAAATAATTCTCCTCATCGATGCCAATTCACTAATAAACGAAATTTTGCATCCCTTAAATCCTCCAGTGCTTCGAGAATGTTTTACACTTCGAAAAGTCCTGCAATTCGGGAGAAATAACAGAACTGTTTACACGTCTGTTCGCGAGCAAAAGCTGCATTAATTGTACATTGTTCAATTGCGATTTTGCTCGCACACGTACAAAAGTGATGCGGTAACGACAGAAATGTAATTCCGAGGATTTAGCGAGAAGCCGGGCGTTGAAACGGATTAACAGATTTTTAAAACCATTAATTAAATCCTTTTCTTGGTAAAAAGAGAAAAAAAAAACAATTTCTGTCTGTACACATATGTACATATTAAAGCGATTTTTTTTTCGACTATTTTTTTTTCCAATCCCCACCCGAAATTTTGTTGGATTCGAAAAAGAAATTCCCTGAAAGTTACAGCCCTTGATATTAATTCTAAGTACTTTCCCAAAGCGTGAGAAGATTTTCCATCTAAAATACACGTAAATCGAATTTTTTTTTTTTTTTTCAAATTTCTATAACTCAGCCGCATTTTATGCTATCATATTGTTCTTGGTTTCGATTTACTCAGAATAAAACAATCTAAAAAAGTGCCTTCTGCGGCGAAAGTGTAAATTGTACTGGTGAGTTAGTACGGGTCACTGAAGTTGATTTTTACCAAAAATTCTCGTTTTTTTGCTGTTATCTCCGAAACAATGAACTTTACGAAAAAAATGCAAATGAAAAATTTGTTGGAAATTTAATTTCCTACAAAAAAGGTCCTATCGACCCAATTGCTTAGATTAATATTTCTCGAGATATTGAACTTTTTTTTTTTTTTTTTTTATTTAACATTTCATATTTTATAAATGTTATACTACTCATAAGTTAAAGTTCAATATCTTACGAAATATTAATCTAAGCAATTGGGTCGATAGGACCTTTTTTGTAGAAAATTAAATGTCCAACAAATTTTTCACTTACATTTTTTTTGTAAAGTTAATAGTTTCGGAGATAACAGCAAAAAAACGAGACTTTTGGGTAAAAATAAACTTCAGTGACCCGTACCAACTCACCAGTACAATTTACACTTTCGCCGCAAAAAGGCACTTTTTTAGATTGTTTTATTCTGAGTAAATCGAAACCAAGAACAATATGATAGCATAAATGCGGCTGATAGAAATTGGAAAAAAAAAATTCGACTTACGTGTATTCTAGATGGAAAATCTTCTCACGCTTTGGGAAAGTACTTAGAATTAATGTTAAGGGCTGTAACTTTTAGGGAATTTCTTTTTCGATATATCCAACAAAATTTCGGGTGGGGACTGAAAAAAAAAAAATTGTCGAAAAAAAAAAATCGCCCTAGTATATATGTATGTAAGTAACTGTGTAAGAATGAATGTGTTTATGTAGCCTAATGGTTGGTAAACTTAGCGTCGAAACGTCGTACGAGAGACTTTGAATCGTTGAAATTTTGGCAAAATGCACACACGCGGACACAAAACTAACAAAACTTTGCACCTCTCGCGCGAGTCGATGCACCGTGGGGTGCAAACGGGCTCGTTGCCCTCCTGCCCCAATCAAGGAGGGGGCGGATTGGGAGAGCAAGAGTGTGTGAGAGAGAGAGAGAGAGGGGTTCAGGGTTTGGCGAAGAGAGGCAAAGTGGCTGCATGGTAATTAGAGAGTACCGTAGATATGAATCAACCGAGGTCAGCGGGGACCCCGGTGGCGGGTGCAACCCTTTATTAATTTGTAATTGCGAGCGAGGGAAGCCTGGTTTCGAGATCGGTCGCGCGCGCGCGCGCGTCATTTTGTATACACAGCACACAGACGCATACACAGTCGCGCGGGAGGTATAGCTTTTCGTAAAATTACAGGTCTGTCCTGGACTCTCGTTGCTACCACGGAGATTTACTAACGCAAAGGAGGCAATCCTTCGCCATATACAAACACACAAACGCACGGACGCGCGAGACACTCACTTCCGGTCGGCCGTTTTACGAATCTCGAGACGAGACCTCACTTTATAACGCGGCCAATCATCCAGCCTCTTGTCCAAGGCCATTTACGTACATACAGCACCCACTTCGCGTTCGTTCGTTTCACATACATTATTACATCGAGGTGGTTGAAATACCACCACTCGTCCCGAGCGGCCAAACCTGCGGGATAGAAAATTGTGTGTAATACCCGCGATTAGCGCGTTTCCACAGACAATTTATAAATCATAAACCGCACAAATAAATCTCATCGAACGGCAATATCAATCATCGAAAGTCTCGAAAGATAATCCAACATAAATTCCATTAACATTCGTTTTACACTCTCACGAAGGAATTTAATGGATAATTTCAAGCGGAAACAATTGTACGAAAATGTTTTGGTTTTAAATGTAATCGCACCGCACCGTCGTTTCACATTTCGTAAAGTGTGCCTTTTATGAAAAATTCTGCTCTGCCATAAACTCGAGATGTTATTCGCAATTTCGTCGTGCTTCAATCGAATATTGCACGAGTTATGTGGTATTTTAGAAATGTCGCACAAATAAATCTCATCGAACGGCAATATCAATCATCGAAAGTCTCGAAAGATAATCCAACATAAATTCCATTAACATTCGTTTTACACTCTCACGAAGGAATTTAATGGATAATTTCAAGCGGAAACAATTGTACGAAAATGTTTTGGTTTTAAATGTAATCGCACCGCACCGTCGTTTCGCATTTCGTAAAGTGTGCCTTTTATGAAAAATTCTGCTTTGCCATAAACTCGCGATGTTATTCGCAATTTCGTCGTACTTTAAGGCCTTACATACGTCGAGAATTTTCAAAAAATCGATTTTTTTTTGTTTACAGATTATTATTCCTTATAGTCTTAGGCGTATTTCTGTGTAAGCTGATTGTAAAAATTCCCCATAGTTCAAAAGTTATTGTAGATAATGTGACTGCCCGACGAAAGGACAAAGGTCTGACGCGCGCCTACCAAAGCAACAAAAGAGGCCAGAACAATTCGTCGATTAGAAAAAAATAAACAACAACAATTTTTTACTGACAAGGAAGGCGTACAATATGAAGCTGGAATGGGAGATTAGACGTAAGTTAACGAAATAAATTTAAAAAATTCATAAAGTTCTTGCTCCAGCCGCGCGCGACTTCGAGCGAAACGCGCTTGAAACTTTAAACGCGTTTTTCTCAAAACTACTTTTTCTGACACGGTCAGCATGATAACTCGTACGGTTTTTAATATTTTTTGATGATTTTTTTTTAAACATTCGGAATTGTTTTTTCTATAGTCTGTCGAGCCGGATTTTAAAAATTATAATTAGAAAATTTTATAAAAACAATTAAAGTGTGACTGTTTTGACACAAACTTAACATTTTTTTTTAAATTACCGTAAATTGTTTAATTTTTCGAATTTCAAAAATCCGGCTCGACAGACTATAACTACTACCTTCAACATTTGACTTTTAACTACTACCTTCTATCCGTCAACATTTGAGGAAGAAATACTGCCGACCGTGGAGCAACTTTTTTTTTACAGTGCTTCAAAAAATGTGATTTTTCATGTTGTAATTTTTGAAAAAAAAAATTGAAATAAATTTTTTTACAAACTTAACACAGTAATAAACAATGTGTAAGAATTTTTTTATCAATTTCTATTTCTATCCCTCCTAAAAACAGTTTTTCTTTTGGTACGTTTTCGGTACCGCTGGACGTATGTAAGGCCTTAATCGAATATTGCACGAGTTATGTGGTATTTTAGAAATGTCGGAAAAAAAAAAACTTTTTTCTTTATCTCGCCACGAAAAAACGAGGCATCCTCCGTGTGGAAGTAAAATGGTCGTTATATGACAGTGGTTGAACAACGCGATGATGGAGAGCCAAAAATTTTCATTTCTCGGTAAAAAAAAAACACGTTATATACGAGGAAACTCCGCGACGATGCAAGTCCTGGATAAAAAAATTTGTTTAAATGTAGATAACGTTTCGAACGTTATTACGTTGTTGTATATGCGATCACACGAGAGAGGGATAAAGAGAGAGAGAGAGAGAGAGAGAGAGAGAGAGAGAGAGAGAGAGAGAGAGAGAGAGAGAGAGAGATACGAACGGGGGTTCGATGCGTTCTCTCTATCTGAACGAGAGGATATAATACGAAAGTGAGAGTGAGAGTGAGAGAGAGAGACGAGAACGATCACGTACTTATCGAAACAAACGGGTGCCCGCCAACCACTTCCTGAGCGTAAATTATTGTAATTTGCATCGGTTAACTCCGTAATTACTCGGTTGGTCGCGAAAGCAGCGACCAGTTGGGGGGGGGGGGGCTGAATGCGATGGGGATAGAGAGGGGGGACTTCAGGTTAAAGGGCCATTAAGGTCTCTGCACGCCGTGACTCAAGCGCCCCGAGAGCAACGATCATACTATGACCATAAATATATATAATATATATCGTATACATCAACATGAGATCGGCTTCCGTTCGGTGCACCTGCAGTGCGGTCCCGTCTGTCATGAAAAAATCATCAGCGACATAATTGAACGTTAAATCGTCCAGTCATTTTTTCAAAAGTCAAAGTTTGGTAATTAAAATTTGTCTCAGTGACAGAAATAGATGATAAACGACAAAGAGAGTTGTGCAACTACGAAAACCTCTAGTGTACAAGTTTCTATGTATGTATATGAGAATCACGGGGGCGAGGGGGAGGAAAATTACTTGTACAGATTATAGAGAAAAGTTTTAAGCATCGGAAATACGGACCAAGAATGAGAAGAGAATCTCACAATTCTGTGAATCACCGATGTTAAGGAGAGACACAAAGAATGAAAGAAAGAAAGAAAGAAAGAAAGAAAGAAAGAAAGAAAGAGAGAAAGAAAGAGAGAGAGAGAGAGAGAGAGAGAGAGAGAGAGAGAGAGAGAGAGAGAAAGATCTATAGAGGCAGTAGATTTTAACGAGTAAAACTATAACTTTGCGCCGCCAGTTCGTGGGTGGCTATAGTACATATATAAATATAGCACAGACCATAACTATATTACACGTCGCGAGAGGAGAAACGAGCAGAGTGTAAGAGATCGGAAAAATAGTTCCGTCTCGGACCAGACCGGAAACATCGGATAATTGCCATCTTCCTTCATTCTTCCGAAAGTGGGCTGAGCGGAAAAGGGAGGGCGGGAGGGGGTTCCATAAGAAGAAGAAGAAGAAGAAGAAGAAGAAGAAGAAGAAGAAGAAGAAGAAGAAGAGTGGAAGAGGGGAGAGACGAGACTAACGGTGTGCGGTAGAATAAAGTGACGATAAAGTATATAGGCGTCTCAACCCCGCAGTGGTACGGGGCCTCGCAGCCTCTTCCTTCGGCAGCGCGAGTCTGCGAAAAAGAGTTACAAAGAGAGACAGAGACAGAGAAAGAAAAGAGAAAGAGAGAGAAAAGCGAAAGAGACAAAGGATAGAGAGTGAACAAAATACAGAGAGAGAGAGAGAGAGAGGGAGAATGAAGAAAAGAAGAAGAGAGATGAAAGTCGAAGGGAAAGAAAAAGAGATAAAAACAGAAGAAACAGAGAGAGAGAGAGAGAGAGAGAGAGAGAGATATTAGAGAAAAAAAAAAGTGCGGTAAAGAGAAAACCCGACAATTTTTCTTGGTACCACGCGGGTGCGCGTGTTTGCCTCACTCGATTTCTCTCGCAGCATTCATCCCGCCGAGCCCTCTTTACCACCGAGATGGTGTAAATCAGTCGTTAAAGCTTTTCGCGCGTATATCGGGAAAAACCCCGCAGTGCGTATGTGTGTGTGTGTGTGTGTGTGTGTTTTCTCGCGGTACAAGCACACGGTACAGAGAATTTTCTCGGGCTATCATTCCCCCCTCACCGTCTATAGTATACGTACGACTTTATACATACCGGTGCCTACTTTTTCGGTGACTCTCTGGCCGATTCTCGGTGGGGTATCAAACGCCCAGAGGAAAGCGAGTTAACGCGGTGGGGAAAAGAGAGAGGGTGATACATCGTCGCGTTCGCGCCCAGACCCGGAAATGGCAATAACTCAGGTCCCGCTCGTGTGCGCGGTTTAACGGGATGGCATTAAAGATTCCTGACTTACGTCGTACCCACGGGCTGGCGCACCAACCTTTTCTCTCTCTCTCTTTCTCTTTCTCTTATCCCGCTCCCTCGGACCCTTTTTCTCGTCTTGAGAAGACTCTCTCGTCGTCTCTCGCGTTAACCAACCCCACCGTGTGGTCCGTTCTCCACATTCAAACTCTCTTTTGCCTCGTGTGGCCAGTCGACGACGACGACGACGACGAAGAGATGTGAAGAATCGCGAGTGAACGCGACGGCCAGAATCGCGATAACGAGCTACCATGTACACACACAAACATACGCACATATAACTCTACGTATATAAGTACAGGTAATCCCTTCACTTGCTTATATAGCCAATCGCCGTATCGAAGCGACAAAGCAAAGAGCAACAGCAAAAAAAAAAAAAGAAAACGAAGAAGTACATGCCCTCGAACCCATTGTGTGTGTTTAAATATTGTATGTGTGTGTGTCTATATATATATTTGTATGTAACGATTAACAATGAAGAAGAAATCGACGCTGCTTACGAAGACTAGCATGTTTCAGATTTCTTACGGAAACAAGCACGTTTGGTATGTGCGCGAAAACTAGCATGTTTCGGCTTTTGCCACGAAAACTAGCACATTTCGATATTCGCCGCGAAAACTAGCATGTTTCGGCTTCTACAACGAAAACTAGCAGGTTTCAACTTTCACCGCGAAAATTAGCACGTTTCAGTATCACTGGAATTGTTTCTCATTTTTTTGAGAATATTAGACGATAGCGATCTCGAAGATTCCAGTAAATTTGTTGAATCGTATTTTCATTAATGTAATTATTTTTTTAAAATAGAAAACGAATATAAATGTTTGAGGGTGTACGGGCGATACTCCCTTAATGTTTTTCATTTATTCCTCATAGTGCTCCCGAAAAAATTATCAAAACATTTGTGAAAGATCTGAATCTTATTCGATTTAGTTCGGCAAATATACTACTTTTTTCAGTGCAAATCGAAATATGCTAGTTTCCGCGACGGAAGCCGAAACATGCCACTTTTCGCGGCAGCAGCCGAATCATGCTAGTTTTCGTGGTGGAAAGCCGAAACATGCTAGTTTTCGTGGTGGAATTCGAAACGTGTTAGTTTTCGTAAGAAATCTGAAACATGCTCGTTCTCGTAAGCAGCGTCGAAATAGTCTCGAGATTTTTTTTAAATTGACAGTGAAAGGCATAGAAAACAATTATTTATGGATTTTTATCCTCGAGAACGGGCGAATGACGTGTATGAAAAATTCATTGAGAAGGAAAAATTTCGGAAATTTTTGTTTCATATGTAATTTTTTATTCCGAAGTAATAGGCGTCAGGTATCGGGTACTTGAATTTTGTAGGGCGGTAAATAACGCTTGTAAAAAAAAGTCACTGTAGAGAAACTTCAATGTCAATAAATCTATCGATTTTTTAACGAAATTTTCACTGTTAATTAAAGTTACGCGTAAATTTTGATGTTGCAAAACGATGAATCGCGCCTACCGAAAAAAATGATATTAATACATTTCATTATATAAATGAAATTCCCGATTTTTCGATTCATGAAATTTGAATAAATTTTGTGGCACGTTCCCGATTGAACAAATGAAAATTCTATCTTTCCGCAGTGTCGTTGATTTTTTTTAACAACTCTCTTTCGCTTCTAGTGATAAATATTTTTCATTCAACACAATTCGCAATCGAAAAAATTCTCATCAATGCAAATTTATATTCGCGCCATTTCCGTGTGATTGACGTTTCCGTGAGATACGTCGCCCCCAATGATTACGAAGCAACGCGCAACAACGTCGCAGAGTATATGTAAATAATAGACATTACGAGAAAGAGAACGTCGAAAATGCATATAAATTTATCACGTTTTATCGAAAGTATCATATCAATTCCGCGTTTCGATATACAACCAATTTTTGTTTCACGTTTAATGAAAAATTTTAAATAACTTTTCCGCGGCACTCGGCTGAACTAATTAAAAGTATTCTTTTGAAAAATGCGTTCTAATTTCCGTTGTTGGTTGAACAATAGTTTTTTTTTATATCACGACGATACGATATTACATAAATGATATTTTGCATCTGAAATTAAAAAAAAATGTTTGTACAAAAAGTTTTATTCTCAATGTTACCAATGATCGTAAAGCAAGTGCGCAAAATTGTCGGAGTTTTTAATAAATTTACGAGTAAGGATAAAACACTAAGCGTATGTTCCAAGTAACTGTAATTATGTATGCACTTTTATATGTATATATATTAGGGCGATTTTTTTTCCGACTTTTTTTTTTCAGTCACAACCCGAAATTTTGTTGGATATATCGAAAAAGAAATTCCCTGAAAGTTACAGCACTTAATATTAATTCTAAATACTTTCCCAAAGCGTGAGAAGATTTTACATCCAAAATACACATAAATCGAATTTTTTTTTTTTTCAAACTTCTACAACTCAGCCGCGTTTTATGCTATCATATTGTTCTTGGTTTCGATTTACTCAGAATAAAACAATCTAAAAAATTGCCTTTTGCGGCGAAAGTGTAAATTGTACTGGTGAGTTGGTACGGGCCACTGAAGTTGATTTTTACCCAAAATTCTCGTTTTTTTGCTGTTATCTCCGAAACAATTAACTTTACGAAAAAAAAGTAAACGAAAAATTTGTTGGAAATGTTATTTCCTATAAAAAAGGTCCTATCGACCCAATTGCTTAGATTAATATTTCTTGTATCAAACAAAATTTCGGGTGGGGACTGAAAAAAAAAAATAGTGGAAAAAAAATCGCCCTAGTATATATATATATATATATATCGAAAGTTGCAAATTAATTCCCGCATTTCGATATTCAAACAATATTTTTCACGTTCAATTAAAAATGTTATATAATTTTTCCGCGGTAATCAGCTGCACGAATTGAAAATATTCTTTTTCGAATGCGTTCTAATTTTTTGTTGTTGTTTGAGCAATAGTTCTTTTTCCACCACGAAGATACGATATTTTGTATTTCAAATTTAAAAAAAATGTTTGTATAAACAATTTTATTATTATTGTCACCAACGATCGTAAAGCGAGCGCGCAAGATTGTCGGAGTTTTTAATAAATTTACGAGTAGGGATAAAGTGCACTAACCGTACGTTCTAAGTAACTGTAATTATGTATGTTCTTATATGTATATATATCGAAAAGTGCATACATATTATACGCGATTAACTTGCCGACTAAGCCAGTAGTTTCGCGGGTCATTAGCCACGTAATTAGCGAATGTTTATTACGGGGAAGTCATAATGGGAACAGCAGCGAGTACTTAATAATCGAGCGTAATTAATTGGTTCGATACACTGAGAGCTGTTGCTACGAGAGCAAAAGAGAGAGAGAGAGAGAAAAATAGATAATCGAGGCAAGCAACGTTGTTGCTTGAATATAACGCCATATTACTCGTGTCTTATGATTAATCTTTGATATATCTTATTTAATCTTGTGTGCGTGCACCCGAGACTAAACATATGCACATGCACATAAACAACTTTGTTATTGCACATTGCCCATATGCCACATATCAGCCAATTCACACTTCGCCACGCCAATGGCCGAGTGTCTCGTTGAATCGACGATTTTAATTGCCGGTCATTAGTCACGACGCTAATAAATCCATTTGTCAGATTAAGAATTTTCAAATGAGAACGTACAATTTCACGTCCAGAGACAGCGGCAGCGTCTTGACGTCCGGTAATTAAAAAAAAAAAGAACAGTTTTTTTTTACTACGTTTATCAGAGACTCGAGTGAGAAATGAAATAATCTTGACGGTAAAATCAGTGACATTATCGATGAGAGAAAAACCAAAAGAAGACAAATTAACAATTCCCAACTACGCCGAGTGCCAAAGATCGATTTTGACGAATTTTCGTTGTGAATAAAAACCTCGAAATTTCAAAATTTCATCTTGTACACCGCTGCCACATTATTTTTACCAACGCGAAAAGCTTCCCGTATGAGAAGAACAAAATTGTAAAATCCTCTTGGCGATAGAGCAAAATTTTTGAATACGACAGAGAAAAAAAAATGCTGAAGAAGCAAGTTTCAATTTGCATCATGTTCCTCTCCCTTAATAAATTACACGTTTTTGCAACACTCTCCGGGCTTCTACATAAAATCGCTCGTGCAGTAAATGAGTTCTTTAAAAAAATGTCACAGATGAGGAATTAATTAGTGACGATAATGATAAATATTTAATTTACGTGAGCTTTGTAGAAAGTGTACAAAGCTAAAAAAAAATGGCGAGGAAGCGAAATTACAATTTTCATCGTGTTCTTCTCTCTTAATAAAACAAATTTCATTGCTACACTCTCGTGCTTGAACATAAAATCGCTCGTAAAAAGTAAATGAATTATTGAAAAAATGTCATAGATGAAGAATTAATAAGTGACAGTGATGACAACTATTTAATTTGCGTGAGCTTTGTACAAAGTGTATTCCGTTATGAATACAAGGCAACTGTACGAATGGTCCGCGTTGAAAAGGGGGATTTAACGCCCTCCCTTATTATCGATAATCCTTGTACAAAGCTATATCCTCAAGTAATTTCGTAATAGCGAAGCGCGAGAGGGATGATTGGCAGACTGCAAGTGCCCTCGGATTTTCGTAACAGAGAGGTTGATGTGCGAGAGATTCGGTGATGTGCCGACGGACATACAGACAACTTCCTCTTGCGATCGCTCTCTCTCTCTCTCTCTCTCTCTCTCTCTCTCTCTCTCTCTCTCTCTCTCTCTCTCTTCTCTTTCTCTCTCTGTTTCTCTCTTTCATTGACGTCACAATTAAACGCGTTTATTACCAGTGGCCATAGTAGTCTCTCGTGTATGTATCTGTGTAATACGCCCTGGTCCAACAAGAGAGATTCTCGGAACACAACAGACAGAGGGATTTCGTGCTCTTGTAGCGTCTCCACTCCATAATAGCGAATAGGAAGAGTAAACTATATATATATATATATAGATATATATATATATATATATATATATATATGATCGATGTTGAGCAGCATGATTAATTCGAACCACCCTTGCATTGCAATCGAGCTCTACATATACAACGTTTGAGATTGTAGCGTGTATCAAGCTATATACTAGTGAGGATCGCGTGTCAATGAGCACACGTGAGAATATATGAGATTTCACGCTCGTTCATAAAGCTCTTTGATGTACATACCGCGTTTATAGCCCGAATAACCAGCGTGCATTGCTGCACGGTAAAACAAAAAAAAAGAAAAGAAAAAACGCCAATTCCATAAAATTCAAATTTCATCAGTTACTTTTACTGTCGTACAAATCTCTCTTCGTCTATCGAATAAAAAACCTGCACTCTCTTACTTTTGCGTCATTGATTAAAAGAATAAAAAACCTGCAAGTACCGTGGTATACACAAGTAATCGAAAAATTGTTCAAACATTCAAACATTCGTCGAAGCAGCCCATCGCAATATGATTCCCAACCCTGCGCAATACGAGACATAAAAAAATCATTTTCCAATAATCCGGGACATCACGATTTTTCAACATTACAATTTTACCCAATTGCTACTCGTCTCTCGATGCTAGCGCGATTGTTACCAAAAAAATTTGCGAAAAATGTCCTCTAGACAAATTATATAGAAAAATTCGTTTCTTTGCTCCATAATGAATTAAGGTAGGAGTCTGGTAACTTAAGCCGATTTTCATGTCTTTTTTGGAGGGCGTTTTTTTGTAGGAAAATAAAAATGAATCATTTTGGATATTTAGGATGTTTTTATTTACATATTAAAGATACAAAAAAAAATTTTTTTTTTTTTAATTTAATAGTTTATTATTATTATTATTATTATTGATCGAAGTTGGCATCTCGAAAAAAAAGCGCGTGGGTGGCCCCGGTGATTTTGACTCTTGATGTTATCTGAAATCAAAAATTCTTGATAATTCTTAATCTATAGACATGTCATTCTGGTCGGAACTACTAAAGTTAAATTTCATGGATAAATAACAAAGTGGCGGACTTTGGAAAAAAGTTTTTTTTTCGAAAGTCCGCCATTTTGTTATTTATCCATGAAATTTAACTTCAGTAGTTCCGACCAGAATGACATGCCTATAGATTAAGAATTATCAAGAATTTTTTATTTCAGATAACATCAAGAGCCAAAATCACCGGGGCCACCCACGCGCTTCTTTTTCGATTTGCCAACTTCGATCAATAATAATAATAATAATAATAAACTATTAAATTTGTTCAAAACAATTTTTTTTGTATCTTTAATATGTAAATAAAAACATCCTAATTATCCAAAACGATTCATTTTTATTTTCCTACAAAAAAACGCCCTCCAAAAAAGACATGAAAATCGGCTCAAGTTACCAGACTACTACCTTAATAACAAAAGAGTCTGGGCGCGTCAAGTCGTTAGAAGAAAAAATAAACCAATATCGCCAATAATAATAATTCATTTAACCGAGTCTTTGTTGGTTATAGAACCGATGTCTCGTATGCCAGCGAAATTTCTTCGTCCCTCTCTCTCTCTCTCACGCTCCGTCTCGACAGTTACGTGAATTCGTCGTCGGGCGCGAATAAATAATTCACGAGAGGAGAGAACAGAAAGGAACAAAAAAAAACATAAATAAATTAAAAAAAAAAGAACGTCGCTTCTCTCCGCCAAGAACCACATCCGCGCTCTCCGAGAGAGAGTGTATGTGTGTGTGTGTGAGTGCTGACTCTCGAAGATGTGACCTGGACCATCGGCGGGCTGGCTTCAATCAATTATAAAAGCGAAATACACATATATATAATATATATGTATGCATAGGTACCGTAAAAGCTAAAGACAGCATATAAAAGCTGAGAGATCGAGTGAGCTTGAACTCGATGAGTTCCGGCGGACATTTCCTTCGTTTTCATAGCGCACACCCACACATACATGTATATGCTAAAGTCACACAGAACTTCTGTCTTTTTCCACATCGATCCCGAGCCATCACAGCGCCATTCTCGAATAAGAGAGGAGAGGAATCTCATTTCGAACTCTTGATATTTCATAGAAAACGCGAATCGCGGCAGCGGCGGCGCGCCTCGAGGAAACGAAGAAGAAAAGAAAGCAACGAGAAAGAAAGAAAGATGGGTACATATATATATATATATATAGAGAGAGAGAGAGAGAGAGAGAAAGATATATCAATATGGAGAATGAAGAGAGGAAGTGGCGAGAGACTATAGAGAGAGAGAGAGAGAGGAACAAAGAGATAGCGATAGAGATAGAAACGGAAAGGAGAGAGGTGGGTTGTGCAAGTGGTGAGGAGAGACACGATGGCACGTGAACGGACGGGGAATATCGATTGAACATTCGCTCAAATATTTAAACGCTATTACGAGCAAGCCCCGAGTATAGTTGTACAATGAAAAAAGAAGAGAAAAGAAAAAAAAAGAAGGCATGAGGTAGAGAAAGGACGCGAGAGGGTTAGAAAGTCCATAGGAAGCGAGAGGGAGAGACGGAGCAACGGGGGAAACAAATCGCGTGTGCGTCGCTGAAGATTCTTAGGGGATGGCCTCCCGTACCATAGGATACACACACAAAGGTATGTATATAGCTACTGTTCTTGTGATACTCGCGGTCACCGCGTATCCTCTCCTTTCTTCTCGCCTTTCGGGGATCTGATTCTCGTCTCTCTTCCTCTCGCTCTTTCGCTCTCTTCTTTTTTTTTGTCACCGAGGATAAACCGGTGCCCTCTGGTGGATCTTTCCCCGAAACAAAGCTGTGTATACGAAAATGTCACCCCTCTTTGGCAACGATCCCTAAGGCGAAAGAAGGGTACTCGACCGAAGAATAACTTCCTTGACACAAGCGAGAGGGGCGGGAGGGAGGGAGGTGGAAGGAAGAAGAGAAGAAACGGTCGACGACAAACTCTCCTCTTCCTCTTGTCCCACACCACGTGTCGCCCTCTCGACCCTCACACACACAAAAACACACACACACACGGGTAAATGTGTGATCGAGAAAACACAGAGGAGAGAAAACCATTCCCAAGAGGTCCGGGCTCTCTCAGCGCCACGAGCTGAGTGAAGCGTTGCGCGTGAAAATCAAGTGGGATGCGAAGGAGACGGAAAGAGAGGATGTGTAGTTGGATTTTATAGAGAGGAGAGAGAGAGAGAGACAGGGCGGGTTGCCGAGAGACACATGCGTGTTGTACGTAAAGCAAATGTCCCGTTTAAAGAGAAAAAAAAAAGATTGCTCGTCCGTTGAAAGACACCGATTAAGCGATGGCGTTACGTGATTCAGGGGAGGGTGAGAGATGAAGACTCACAATTTAAGGTACTTCTAACACAAGAAATAGGAGGGGATAGAAGGAGCGGTGCGTGAGGCGGGCAGCCACGTCGCGCAGCGACGTTGTCATGCTCACGAGTTCTTCTAGCCTCAAAACAATATTTTTTCAATAATCCATACTCTTTTACTGTATGGTCGAAAATTTACTGTAAACTATATGTTATTTTTCATCTACTAAACTACTTTCGTGCCAAATTTCAAGAATTTTTCATTACTCCTTCGTACATTTTGGTGACTGAATATCCGGAAAAAGCTCATTTCGTACGGTATAGGTATACGTTCGTATGCAAATTTTGCAATTTTTGATAAACGATATCTTGAAAACGGTACGGTGAAACAGTCTCAAATTTCGCACAAGTATTCTTCAGTACTTTTTCTAGGTTTTCCCAAAAACTCATTAAATTTGCATTACTTCTTCATTTGTGTTAGAACTACCTTAACGATCTTTTGGTCCAAAGATTAGAGGGGTTTGTTTCTCTTCTTGTGATTAATTTTGAATTTTTATTGTTGTTTCTTTAGCAGTCTACTTGGCTGTTAAATTCTTTAGAGAAACCTCGTTTTTTTTTTTACAACAACTACCGTTTCAAAGATTTCTCTTATCCGCTCATCTCCCCTTGCTCTTAAAAAAAAAACAAAAAAAACGGAATAATTTCGTATAAAATCTGAGAACACGCGGAGAAAAGACATGAAATTCAAAACATAATGACTTTCGTTTCCGGCATTACGTGATTCAACGCCGCGCGTGTACGAGCCCCTCGCGGGTTTTATCATACCGGCGCGGCAAGAGAAAAAAAAGGGGGATCGTGTCGAAAAGTCGTCTCTCGTAAACGAGAATGAGACACACGTATATGAGGATTACGAGGAAGGGGAGAGAAAGAGGGAGATAAAGGGAGAAACCATGTAACAATATCGCAGCGAAGGGGTTAAAAACATGCGAGATGCCAAGAGAGGGAGAGAGAGGGAGAGAGAGGGAGAGACAGGGAGGGAGGGAGGGAGGGAGGGAGGGAGGGAGAGGAGAGAGAGAGAGAGAGAGAGAGAGAGAGAGAGAGAGAGAGAGAGAGAGAGAGAGAGAGAGATATCGGAGCTACTTTTGCTGCCGGAATACAGCGAGGAGAAAAGGAGATAAAAAGAGAGAGAAAGAGGGATGCTGCGGAACGCCACACCAAGCAAGGAGGAGAAACCGTCGAATAAATAGTAGGCATAGCGCCGATTGTATCGCGAGAGCGTGCCGTGTAATTGGCCACGTAGTCTCTCTCCTATATGGCCGGAATGTTGATTGGCAAGATAGGCATATATACGCACGCACACACACACACACACACACACAGAGAGAGAAACATACAGAGGTATCTACATATCGAGCGTTAACAAATAAAAGGGCGTCGAAGCGCGTTAAGATACTTAAAGTAGTGTCGATTGCGCCCTTTTGTTTGTTAAAGGATGATGCACACATGTATGCATCCAAAAGGAGGAAAACGCCCGTAGAGCTCAACAATTCGCAGTATGAGAG
This sequence comes from Oxytorus armatus, assembly GCA_958009045.1. Lineage (NCBI taxonomy): Eukaryota > Metazoa > Arthropoda > Insecta > Hymenoptera > Ichneumonidae > Oxytorus > Oxytorus armatus. The sequence goes on from OY253749.1 coordinate 14,192,626, forward strand.
AGTGAGAAAAGAGTGGGAGCTTCCGAAGAGCGGCAGAGCGCTTCCATGTCGCGCCCCATCGCGCCTCATCGCGCCCCCATCGCGCTACATCCCCCAGATTAAACCAATAAATACGAAGTTTGCTCCGCGTTCGAAGGCCGAAAAATGACACGATGGCTTTAATAACGCGCCAATTGACGCCAACACACATATATATATATATATATATATATATTTCATCCCTAGTCTCTCCATGCGCGCACGTCTATAGAGATATATATTTTTTTTGTTTTCTCTCTTTCGGCGCTCCGACACTCGAAATTTTTCGATCGCATCGGCTCTCATCGAGACACCCGGCGATTGTTCCGCGTGAGAAACGAGAAATGACGAAAACACAAACAAACGTCCAGGGAACGAAAAAATATCTGACAGAATCGAAATTGACAAAAATTGAGAGTCGACTCTCTGCCCATATACAGTTAGAGACAGAGGAAGAGAGAGAGAGAGAGAGATTCATTCCGATATGTTGTTTTTTTTACTTTTTTTTTTCTTCATTCCTCGATACATAAACCCATTCGTGCCAGCCGATCAAAATGACACCAAATATTTCTCGCGTTGTACGACTACCGCCCGCCCACGCGTAACAGCAAGCAGACGCGTGTGTGAAAAAATGGGAAACGAGCAAGAGAATATAAATGACCGATCGAGGAGGACCACCGTGATCCATCCGACACTAAAACGGGATATTTTCGGGATTATTAACTCGAACACACTCCCAACACCTTCCTTTTCCAACACGAAATCAAAGGGGTTTCTTTTTTTTTTTCGTTTTTGTTCCTGCTTAATTTCAAATTCATTAATGTCACACGATTTTATATCAGGTCCTTTGTTCTTTTATTCGCGACGTTTAAATCCTCAATTTCATAATACTCTTTAGAGGGAAATTTTAAGATTTAACCATGAATATTCGCCGTGTCGTGAATTTTAACAATTGCAACGAGAACTTTTGGACATTTAATATCGTCGTTAAAAGTTTTTTCAATCATCAGAAATTGATTCTACGATCGAATTCGTAATTTACGACAGAGGATTTGAAAAAAATAACAAAACAAAAGTGTCTGGCTGCTTCATGTCGTGAATTTTAACATTCGTATCGAAAAATCACTCAGGCAACGAATTTCACCACTCTGAATGATGTTGAAGTTTGCATCGTTGGAACGCAACGCAAATAAGTTTTTAAGTTTTTATTTTCAGTATTCCTCTTCCCTCTCGTGCCCATTTAGGCCCGGGTCCTTGAAGGAGACCCTAACGCGAAAGGTTTTAACGATTTTTGTCATCGATAATTCAATCTTAAGGGCAATTAATGTTGTATAAAATCCATTTTCGTTGCATTCCAACGATCCAAACTTCAACATCATCACTCTGAGGAATTCATATTCGTTTTTTTTTTTCCTATTTATCCAAAGAAATTATTCATTCGCGAAGAAAATTCTTGAATAGAAGGGGAAAAACTTTTATCGTTTAATCCCATTAAAAAGAATAAAAAACCTTGCAAGCATTTTCTTTTTTTTTTCTTTTTTTTTTCTTTTTTTTTCGAAATATCGCCGTACACATAGAAAAATTGCAATATAAAGGATTCTTGTAATATAACGCGGTATAAAGTTTGAAACAATTTGATGTAATTTTGAACGGATAAAATTGATTAAATCCCGACTCCGCCCCAACCCCCTCCCCCATAACACTAGACACTAAATTGTATCGGGGGAAAACTACTAGTATGTGGGTATCGTGTAAGAAAAAGTTCTAGACTAAACAACGAGACAATCCGTATATAGTACACGTATATGTACGCCCGGGTCGTTGAACGACTCTCGGGCGTTCTAATGGCTCGAGGGTGTCCGCGGGTGCAGAAGGCAATCGTGTCAAGAACATTGCGCGGGTCTGTATATATATATATATATATATATATATATATATATATATATATATATATATACACACATAATATCGGTACAGATAGAAACAAGACCCGGTTCTCTCGACCATCTCTCGCAACGACTCTAGACGCGATTCACGCGCGTGGGCGTTTCCTTATTTACGCACGTCACAGATTTATTTTTCCCCACCGTCGTCTGTCCCCCCTCTCCATCGTACTTCTTCTTCTTCTTCTTCCTCTCTTTCCTTTAGCAAAGTTCCACAATGAACGCAATCACGGTTTCTCTATTGCCTTCCCCCTCTTCGTTTCTATATAGCTCCCGCAACGACCGTTCTAAACACGAGATAGAAACTCCCTATATGTGGTATGTATACAGAAAGAGAGACTGAGAGAGAGAGAAATATATCCAACGGGAGCAATACGCGGTACGAGAGTATATTCAGTGTCTGTATGTATATATATATGTATTTGACGAAGAAAAATTGTATTCGCGTACATGCATGGGAACGATGGCAAAGTCGAATGGCAAGTCTAAAAGGCATTAATATTTATCGATCCAGACTCCAAGCTTCGAGTCTGCGGCTTTTATCGCTATACACGGGTCATTCCGTAACAAATCGACAACGCCGTAAAACGCTCACTATTTCTATAATATTCATTTATATTTTTATTTATTTTTTGATACGTTGTAGAGCATTGCGAAAAACAATTCCACGCCAATTTTATTAGATTTTTTTTCTCAAAAATCCTCTTGATCATTATATAAATATCAGGGGCAGGGGGGGGGGGAGTGTTAAATTAAGATTTTAAGATGTTGATTGTTGTGAAATTCGTGAAGAAAATTCGCGATTGAAAGACTTTTTAACGCGCCCTTCCGAAAACGACGATATTCAATAAAGGTACTACAGAATAATGAGGATAAATGTTTTCAAAGAATTTTCGATATTCGATATTTATTGTCACTTGGGCGATGCTTGAGGCATAGAACAATGGTGTTGAAGTTTCCATCGTTGGAATGCAATGAAAATAGATTTTTTTATACCATTCATCCCTCTTAAGGTTAGATTTTCGAAGACAAAAATCGTTAAAACGTTTTTTGAGGTCGTCTTTAAGACCTCAAAGGAGCTGAGCCTAAATGGACAAGAGAAGCGAGAGCAGTAGTAAAAATTAAAATGTAAAAAACCTATTTCCGTTGCGTTCCAACGATGCAAACTTCAACATCATATAGAACAACTCGATAATGTAAATGATTCTTTTTTTTTCATTGAATTAAATGAGCAACAGAAAAAAAAATTAGAAAAATTAAACGAGTAGCGCAAAAATTAACGATCATTACTTCTCTACGTTATACATTTGTTTTTTTTTTTTTTCATTCCTTTGAAAATTATTCTTGTCATCGTAGTGATGCAAAAGCAAAATGATCACTTACATTGATGAAGTAAAGAATAAACAAAAAAATTATTGATAATACAGAAATAAAAAAAAAACAAAGCATGCTTTTTTTTCAAAGTAACGAAAGGGGTGATCATTTGTGATGTACGTGGCATCGATTGCGAAATATTATATTTTTTTGCAAAAGTTCACCGTTTTTAATGAAGCACGAAGAAGGAGAGAGAGAGAGAAAGAGAGAGAAAGTGCAAAAATCGACTATAGTCCTGTTCGTAAATAAATCTCTTTTGCAGCCCCCCCCCCGCTCTCTCTCTCTCTCGTTCGCTCCTTCTGTCTCTCTGAAACACGATCACGCCGCATATATGCATTTACAGGCTATATACATTTAGTACGGACGTTCGACACCCGGTAATCTACTTTGTCCGTTTAATCCGATGCTGCTCCAGGGGCTGTTCACCTGTCGAGCAGAGAAAGAGAGAAACAGAGAGAGAGAGAGAGAGAAAAAAAGAGAGAGAGTTGCCCAATGACTTCAGGGTTCTCGCGTGACGACATTCTCCCGATAATACTATATATATAAATATAAATAAAATGTTCGTGGAACAGAGAGCCAGGAACTCCAATATGGCGCTCCCTATCGGTCCATGTCGAGTATTACCTCGAGCGTGAAATTCAAACGCGAGACAGAGAGAGAGAAACTCTCGACTCTGGGCACGTTTATATGTTAAATCGGTATATTTATATATATATATATATGTATGTACAGGTGGAATGAACCAAAGCGCCGTTCGATTCATCGAATGTTAAAAGTCAGAACGTCAGTTGGTTGGGAAAATTCGTTATAAACATTGCGCCGTTCTGACTTTTAACACTATCAATCCCGTCTCTTAATATATTTGTGGATTTATTTAAATGTCGTGTATTTCGTACGTCTCTCCGGGAATTAGCCTCCAGGATTATCGTCACTCCTTTGACGATACGGATTACGAGATTTAGAAAAAAAATGAGACAAAAAAATCAAACAAAATTTGACTTTTTCGTCTTGCAGAAATTCCACAGTTAAATATTATTCTTTTTTTTTTTTCTATCGTTTACGGTGAATTTTTATGGTCAAGCAGATGGTGAAGCGGCTTGGAAATTTTACGCCAATTGTAAGTTCAGAGATGTTCTATCTGTTTTTTACAAATTTCAAACAAACATCGGTGACGAAGTGAAAGACTGTAAAAACAATGTTTTTGCAGGTACATTTTATCGACGTTTTGTGAGTTTTTTTTTCGCGGAATAGTGAATTCGTGATCGGCAAATATCACATTTATTTTGTGTTTTAACGAGAAAAAAGAGCTTGTTTCATTAAAATGACCGTTAATGTCCGTTCGCAGATGAAACAGCAGAATTCCACACTGTGCGCTCGTTTCATTCGTAATAGTTCAAACTCGGAAATTGTCACGCTCGATTCAATAGATTAAAATCTTTTTGGAATTATCTACAGATTTTTAAAGCGCGAACATGACTTAAAAAAAAAACCAAAGTGCTGTCGCAGCTACAGATTTAACGACAATTTTAAATTTGAACTAGAATCCGAGAGTTCAAAATGCAAGGGGGGAAAAAAAATCGTCGCTCGGTCCTATTGGATCGAAACTTTCCATCTAAGTCACGAATTGGTACAATTTTTTATGAAAATTTTAAAAATAGACTTCAACGAAATTGGAAGGTAAAAAAACTGAATGTTTTTTTCTCCTTCTTTTATACGAAAGATTTATAAAGGGCGGTGTGGGAAACTTTCGTCGTGTTATGCACGAGGAGAATTCTGAGTAATTCTTCAGCCCGTCAGACTCGATTTGTCGACGATAAGGGAGAGAGAGAGGAGAGACCCCGAGTGCGCCGCAGCTCTGATAACTCGACGAGATAACGAAACGGGGCTCGCTTTCCAAAATCGAATGTTTATCTTTTCACCGTAATATATAAATAGTAGTGTACACCAATATACATATCTATAAACACAAACACACATGCACACACGCACACAATGGATGCTCGTTCAGTTAATTAGTGACTCGGGCTTTCGTAGTGAGCACGAGAGAAGAAGAGGGGGGAGAAAGGGACGCGCACGTGAAGCAAAAGAGGAGAGCAAGGAGTCCAGCGTGCACACGAGGGATAAACCGATAGAAAGACTCTCTTTGGCGAAAGGAGGCGAAAGGTGGGAAGCAGAGGCGAGTGAGTCATTAGGGTCGGGGATACGAAAATCTAGGCTACTCGCGGTAACACGCGATCAACAGACTCTCCGAGCGGGGAGGGCTCTGTCCAACCTCATTTTTCCTTTCCCTGAATTAAAAAAAACAAAAAATGACTACTTTCTTTCCAACCTTGCACGGGTAAGATGTTTTCCTGCCGTGCAATCAGGATTTTTTTTTACATATTTGCGTGTAATAATAATCCGGAAAAATGTACATTACATATTTTGGAAAGTTTCTAGTGTCATACCGTATGTTTACATTTTTTCTCCACGTTGCTCCTTCATACAGAAAGCTTTTGGCGCAATTTTGTTTTTTCAGTTTTCAATGTGCGTATGTGCGCGAAGAACTTGAAAAAAAAAAAAAAAAAACCAAAACAAAAACCAATGTTCCATAACTATAGAATGGCTCAACCGATCGGTAGAAATTGAGGCAAAATTGAAAAAGCCACTTGGTCATAGAGGAAAATTTTGTTAATTCGGAACCCCACTGTGAATAGACTAAAAAAAACGTCCTTTTTTACAAATTTTTGTTTGTTCCTTAATGATTTATTTCAGGATTGGGAGAGTGGTACATTTTTAAGGACACTTTCAAGTTGTTTTATAAAAATTTTAATTGAAAAAATAATTAAAAATTTGATAAAACAGCTCCAAAGTATCGTTGAAAGCATATCATTCTCCCAATTCTGAAATAATTCATTGAGTAGCAAACAAAAATTCGCCAAAAAAGGGGTCCTTTTTTGAGCCCGTTCACCGTTGCGGTTTCGCCCTTAGTGCACAAAAAGTAATGAATATTTGTAGGTTGAAATATGCAAGTTCTCAATTTGTACCATAATTATTATTATCCTTGTAAATAAATGTTCACATTGTTCTTTATTATTGTTATTATTATTATTTTCATAAACTTTCCCTCGCGATACGTATAATATTCTTAATTAACATCAGTATCGTTATATTTTACTTAATTAATAGTCCCCGTTTCTACGAAACTTATTCTCGACTATTAGTTGCATTACCTTTTTTCGATAATTATTATTTTTTCCCATAACGTTGGAATCCCCCGCCATTAATCATATTAAAAATGTGCATTTTCATTTAAAAAAAAAAAATGTTTCCTGTCTGTACAAGACGTGTGCGCAGAACTTTTTTCTTTTTTTTCTTTATAAATCACGAAGCTTCATATTACATTAGTCAGCTCGACTCTCGCGCTTCCGTATATTCCGTACAATTGTTTCTAGTTAATGAAATTGAAGGGAAAAATCTTTTTTCCGTTGAAATTGAGCGAGAAAATTCTGTATTATGACGCCGGGGGTGTGTATCAGCCAGTTCACAACGGTCGGAAACAACTATATATATATATATATATATAAAGTATCACGTTGCATGACCCTTATCAGACGCTACACATGCAAACTCGACAACTTTTCTCCCTCTACCTCTCGCACGCGCTCTTTACGACCCTCTGTCTCTTTCGCTCTTTCTCGCTGTCAGGGGATAACGAAATAATGAATCAGGCGTATTATCTTTGATAATGCGTTGTACGAACGTGATTATATTCTGCCTCATATAGCGTGCTAAATAATTTTCATTATCTCAATTTCTCGAAAAAGATCTCATTGCTGATATCAATGATTGACCCGATTTGCTCGAAAGGTGGGCGAAAATTTTCCTATGTCATCGAAATAGCCAATTTGCCAATTGATCGACGAGCATTTTTCCCAATAATTTGGAAGGAACGTAAAAAGAACTTCAATCCCATTGAGTATTTCATCAAGAATTAATTAATTAGTCGATATGAATAATTAATTAGTTTACTGATTACTCGAATGATCCTACGGTTAATTAATTAGTTATGATCAGTTAAAAATTTATATATATATATATATATATATATATTAGGGCGATTTTTTTTTCGACTTTTTTTTTCAGTCCCCACCCGAAATTTTGTTGGATATGTCGAAAAAGAAATTCCCTGAAAGTTACAGCCCTTAATATTAATTCTAAGTACTTTCCCAAAGCGTGGGAAGATTTTCCATCTAAAATACACGTAAATCGAATTTTTTTAATTTTTTTATTTCTATAACTCAGCCGCATTTTATGATATGATATTGTTCTTGGTTTCGATTTACTCAGAATAAAACAATCTAAAAAAGTGCCTTTTGCGGCGGAAGTGTAAATTGTACTGGTGAGTTGGTACGACTCACTGAAGTTGATTTTTACCCAAAATTCTCGTTTTTTTGCTGTTATCTCCGAAACAATTAACCTTACGAAAAAAATGTAAATGAAAAATTTGTTGGAAATTTAATTTCCTACAAAAAAAGGTCCTATCGACCCAATTGCTTAGATTAATATTTCTTGAGATATTGAACTTTAACTTATGAGTAGTATAAAATTTATAAAATATGAAATATTAAATAATAAAAAAAAAATGAAAAATAAAAAAGTTCAATTGCTGTCAAAGTCCAAATCGTAAGGAGGTCAAAGTCCAAATTCATACCAAATCCTAAAGTGGTCAGAAACACAAAGAAAAACAGCGAAATAACAAAAAAAAGCGATTTTCCGAAAAATCGTCTTTTTTAATTTTTTGAAAAATCGTTATTCTTGTTATGACACTGTTTTCCTTTGTGTTTCTGACCACTTCAGGATTTGGTATGAATTTGAACTTTGATTTGCTAACTATTTTGACTTTCATAGCAATGGTAGCGGAATAACAAGTACGAGGTAGCGATTTTCCGAGAAATGAAAAGAACGATTTTTCTTGAAAACCATGAGACTTTTACTGAGGTCATATTTGTTTTTTTTTTTTCATAGGTCCGGAGCCAATCTAACCCCCGTGTCACTCTGACGTGCTACTTATGAGACATCCTGTATATATATACATATAAACAGTCCAACATTGTCTCTCGTAATATCGCGTGCTCTCGCGTTAATGAAAACTGATTATTGACTATAAAATATAAATTCACGTATCGTTGCATCAATATCGTTGAATATTATTGGCAACGGTATCAGTGGCAAAAGGACGAAATAATTAAGCGTTTCATCATAGAGATACGATATTATTGGATAAAATCGATATTTAACTCCGATATGGCTATGGAGAAATTGAAAAATGAAAAGAAATTGATAATTCAAAAAAAAAAAAAATATCGCTACATTTCAACTTCTTTGTCGACGAAGAGCATTTTGTGTTCGTTAGAATTTCAACCGAGCATTTCCAATTTTCCGGAATTATATTTCATATATTAAACGTTATTAATGGGAAAATGAATGAAAACCTGTTTCATCGAAATATAAAGCGCTAGCGAGGCAAAAAATCATGCAAACACTGACAACCCCCCCGAACGAATCCAATGAAATTTATGAAGAACTCATGAATTAAAAACCGAAAAATTATAATACAGATGTTACATCCCGGTATTTTTGGGAATATCCCCCCCCTCCTTGCAATATATTGCCATAAATTGAATAAAGTTCAGTCTTCATGCATCGGATCCATAATGAATGTAATTATTATACTCGTAATTATAGATAATGCAAGTATCCTATTCCTTTATTCTTGTCTCTCACATTTCGCGCATCTTGTTCCCTTAGAACGTAAAATATCGCGTTCCACTCTCGTGATGCGAAGTGATAGCCGCAACAACGAAAATCCAACCGCTGACTCGTGCGTCGCCGCCTCGTTCGAATTACTCGACGATTCCGCGATGTACGATCACGGGAGTTGACGGCGGCAACGGGGGATAGACTCAACACAGCCGAGTAAGGGATTTTATTTTGCACATGAGATAGAGGTGAGATCCCTCGGAAAAATCCTTAGAAATTTCTTTCCCCCCCCCCCCCCCCCCCTTGTGCTCGCGAGAGTGAAGATGACTCTCCCGTGACAACGGAGGAGTCAGTCTTAGACAAAACTCTTAAGAATAAACTTAAGAATCGGGACTCCGGGGATTCTCTGCTTTCTCCCTACACCGCGTTGTAATATGATGTTGAAGTTTGCATCGTTGGAACGCAACGCAAATAATTTTTTAAATTTTCATTTTCAGTATTGCTCTTGCTTCTTGTGCCCCATTTAGCCCCAGATTTTTTAAGGAGACCCCAATAAAACGTTTTAACGATTTTTGTCATCGATAATCCAATCTTAAGTGGGATTAATGGTGTAAAAAATTTATTTTCGTTGCATTCCAACGATGCAAACTTCAACATCATGTTGTGATACTTCATCCGCGTGTAGACGGGATTAGTTTTCACATAGTGGGTACTTGTGTTGGGGGAACCCGTTTCAGCAATTAACATCGACATTTAATACTCAAACACTTAGTGACTGTGTAGTTATTGTAACCAGTAAGTAGTTAACAATTTATTCGGCTGTGTTGTGAGGTGATACCGTGGGTCTAGCGTTAATACTTTGTAGAACTCAGTGTCGTCCCTCGGTCCCGTTCCAGCATCTGTAAACCTGAGCGCGATTGCCGCCAGCGAGAAGCACCGTCGAATAAATCCGAGAGAACTGTCGCTTAGGACAAGTCATCGCGGTGAGTGTGTGTGTGTGTGACGCGTAAGCATTGTAAATTGAGCCGCATTTCATTGCGTAGTTTTAAGTTAAACATTTGTATTACTTTTCTTTTACTCTAGTTACCCAATAATAATAATAGCTATTAGTACGAAGATGGCTCGGGGTTTTAAATTATTACCTTGCACTCCCCTCCGTCTCACAAATCAGGGAACGAGCCCGTATGGGACGAGGCAGGACAACCCGAAAATGAAAATAACTTGGTAAGTAGCGGGAAAATTCTATCTCGCGTTACGTTCGCACGTAACACGGACATTGATAGCCGTGAAATTTATTTAAAGATTAGCCATTTTTGCTTGGATAATTAATTCCAAGGAAAAACGACCTCTTTTAAATTACAATTGAAAAATAAATTGTACGTTTCTGCGATATCGTTAAAATTTTGTATTAAAAAAAAAATATATATTTCCAAATTCAATTTCCCAAAAATATTTTTGTCAATTAATTTAAAAAAAAAAAAATTATACTATACTTTTCTCATCATCGTTGTTTCGAGAGAAAAAAAAATAAAAAATTTCAAACAAGTTATAAAATTTTCGAATAAAAATTATATTTCCAAAGCAACAAAAAAACCACATTTGTTCGACCTAAAATTTCCATTTTTTTTTAATCGATAGAAAAAAAATAACAATAATAAAATATAACAAACTCACCGGTGTTGTGTACGGTTGACAAGCGAGCCTTATCCCGTCGTGACGTAATTTCTCCTGTAGCAACATTCTCAGCTGTATTCGCGGTATCCTGACGAGTTCGGCTTTGCCCTCCTCGTACTCGTCCGCGAATTTCGTCAATTCTTGACCGCCGCTCGACGAACTGGCGGTCGGCGATGCCCTCTGTGTCTCTTTGTCGCTCGTCGGTCTCTCCGACGATGTTCTCGATGACTTTGAACTGACATTGTCGCACAGACAATCGGTCGTTTCCTCGAGGGTAAAATAAACGCTCGCGGCGCCCTCCTCACGCAACGTTTTCACCGATTGCAACAAACGTCCGCGATGCGTCTGATTGAAAACGCCGATGGCGTCGAGATCGGGATCGCCGATCTGTTTGCATATCTCAAGATCGTCGTAACCGTTGTCGATAAACGACTCGGAATATTGACCAAGGTGGAGCGATCTTAACCACTCCACCACTATGTTACTCGCTATAGTCATTTTTCCAAATCGCGATCAACGACTATTAACAAAGAGAAACGTTTTTTCCTTCCCCAATTTAATTTTCACTGTTTCGGCACCGATGTACGCCGAGTAGCCATCTTGCGATCGCGAAAATAACGTTTTGTTTTCTCGATTTTTCGACGATTCTAAGATTTCACAGTCTTCAGTTCTCGCTATTTCTCGTCGAACTACGTTTATTTTGTTCCTTTACTCGATTACCGACTCTACGTTCGTAGCGGCTATTTTGTAATAAAGTTCTGGCGATTAACCCTGCTCGAGCGGCTTTTATATGTCGTTAAAGTATTTTTTTTTTCATTAATTTTCACTCATTTACCCATCTGGCATCGCCGGCCATCTTGCAATTTTCGAATTCAAAAAGATAAAACACTTTTGTTCGATATTTTCAAAGCGCCACCTATTATCCCGTCAAATTATTAAAAATCTTGATGCCGATCCTTCGAGGATCTGTTCATAAAAGTACTTTTTTCAATAATCACTTTGAATCATCACGATTCTCACGATTTTCACAATTTTATTATTAACCCTCACGAGCGCCCTCTATTTCCCACAAAAATCTCAATATCAATCGGAAAACAAAAAACAAAGCACGCAATACAATTTTACACTCGATTTCTTTTTTTTCACTTCTTGGTCACGCCAGAACAAAAGAGACGAACCATCGCGAACAAAGGACGACGCGCGTATCACAAGAAAATACGACGTTTTTCCGTCTCACCCTACTTTTCCATTAATTTTTCCTTTTACTTTTCCCTCTGTTTTTACATCAACAATATTTGCCGATACTCCCGACAGGGGAAAACACGAGGATACCCCGCGATCGTTTGCCCATGTCGAAGTTTTCGGTAAATCACACTAGCGCGCGACCTCCCTAACCTCGCTCGCGCGCGATGTGTTTATCCAAAGAATACGCTCAAGTGACTGTATAAACAGGCGTATATGTCTCTAGAAACACGGAACTCGAAGCGAACTTTCCCACCGTAAGTAAACACCAAATTTATCCCTGTATTTTCGGGCCTAATAACACTAACGCGACGATTTCGCGAGAGAGATTTAACGTGTTTTCTTTTATCTTTCTTCTGTTTTTTTCGTATTTATTCTTACGAGAAGAAAGGCGACGCGCGGGTTTCGTCAGCCGGGCGGAAGAGAGCGCGCGCGTCACACGCTACTGAGATTTTTGTATGCTTCGAGATACAAAAAAAAAGACAACGACGCGAAAGAGAAAGGAAAAGGAGAAGAGAAATAAAAGTGGAAAAAAAAAGTGGTTCACGTTTGTGTGGATGAAAACGAGGTTATGTTCGTTTACCTATATATATATGTGTGTGTGTGTGTGTATCGAGGGAACGAGCGTCCTTCGAATCCCTCTCTTTTCGATCTCTTTCTCTCCCTCGCCTTCTTTCTTCTCTTTTTTTTTCTTCCTCTACACCTGTCCTCCTCTCACCATAGAGTGAAACTCGCCCGTATCATTTGTCTCTCTCTTACCAACGTAAACGATCGTTGTTCGACGGAGATTTTTCCACCGATCTTTGGTCCCCGATGCCTCTGAACTCACGTCGGGAACCGAGTTGCACTCCGGCTACTGCCCCGGCTTCTCAGCGGCTCTCACTCTTTCTCTCTCTCTCTCACTCGCTTCTTATCCCTTCCCTCGCCGACACACTGAACTTGAAGGAGCAGGATTTTTTTCTTCTCTCTCTCTCTCTCTCTTCTGTAAAAACTCTCGTTCAACGTTCGTTAAAACTTTATTTTTACGATCGTTTATTATCGACTTTTACGATCGAGTGTACGAAATTTCAAGGTTGACTCGTCTGTATTGTAGGTGTTTAAAAACGCAATCGATGACCGCAGCAATGAACGATGCAATTTTCACGTTTTTTCGTACGATTTTACGACCGATTATTATCGATATACATTTTTTTTTTACGATTTCACGTTCGATTCTGTGTTTATGATCGAATTTTCGAAATTTACAGATTACGAGGATGTCGGTGGACGTTTTTTAAAATTGAAATGATCAATTTAGCGAATTCTTCGAAATTATACAATGCGATTACTCACAAAATGTTCCACGACCCTGAAATCTCGTGTGTGCTCTCTCTCTCTCTCGTTCGAACGCCCGCGAGGTATACACTAGCTAGGTCGACAGAGAGCAGCGGCGTACACGTCGAAACCACGAGGCTTTTGCTCGCTCGATGAAAAAAAGAAACAAATGAAAAAAAAATCGCCTGCGCGCGTCCCAAGCGGAAACTTGTCTCGGGCGAAATTCCGAAAAAAGAACGAACAAAAACAAACGCACGCACGTCAACGACACACAAACATATAAACGACAAGTACGCACAAACACTTTTTTCTTTCTTATTCGTAGTCTGAACAACAAATCCACGTTTTCAGAGATCTCGACGCGAAAAAAAAAACACTTTGTTTTTGTACTCACGTATTAATTGAAATTCCTCGCTCGTTAATTCAAAGATTGGCCGTTGGACATTACTGTTTTTCGTCGCTGTTCCCGATCCGTGAGAACAAATTGACAAGTTAAGTTTCGTAGTCTCGGTAACTTTTATACACGCTCAAATAATGCCCGCGATTGAACAACCAGCGCGTTATTCATAACCGGCTTTTTTTGTTTACCCGCGATATTTACGATACGACGAAACTCGCTCGTTCGTAATCCATTGCGTACGAATGGAGACCGCGCGCGTGCTACCGACTCCGCGGAAGACTCAACACTAGCGCGATGCGGCACACGACATGACTGGCGCGACAACGTCCGTAGAGAGGGAGCCACTCTTACCCCCACCAGCCGCGCTATCCTTCCCACTCCGCGGTCGCGAAGTGGGGGAGAATTTTACGCACATACACTTCTGCCGCCGAGCGTATAGGGCTATTACCGCCGCTACCTTCATACGACGGTATCTAGTTTCTATACATCTATAATACGAAAATTTCTCTCTCATTCTCTCATTCTTTTTCTCTCTCTTTTTTTCCATCCCTTTCCATCATACCGCATTCCCATAATCGCTCGTGCACGTGTGTAATGTAAACCGAAGCGGAGCCACCAGCCGGCGCCTCGCGACACGCCATATCGTTGTCTCTCTGTTTACTTTTGTCATTTCTCCTTGCAAACGAGAAGGTCCGCAGCACCAGTTGTTTCGGACATTCGGCCGTGCACCGAGAACCAAAAGCACGAAAGATTTATCATCGCTACTGCAACCTTGGTGAGTATTTGTATATTCGTATTATCCTATGTTCTTATTTGCGAATGGTTGGAGGACGCGCGTCGTACTTTTTCGTACGGAGTCATGTTTTCACTGGACAAAGAGACGACGCTCAATGTTTTGATGACAAACGCCAGGTGTACAAGAATCGTTCTACAGATTGATGAGTTTTTGAATTGCTGATAATTCGATTGAAATCGTTGATAGAATGAAATTTGTTTTGTTTTTTCACGTACTTACGTTACTCTCGAGTTTTTGAGGTTGATTTTTCTGTTGTTTGTGGCGGAACGCCGTTTTGCCACAGACTAAATTTTATGGGGGTTATGAATTACGACAATCCCATGCGAAAAGAGGTTACATGGATCATTTCAACAATAACATTTTCTTTTTTCATCCACTATTCGCACATCTGTGTATATTAGGACGATTTTTTTTTTTACTATTTTTTTTTTCAATCCCCACCCGAAACTTCGTTGGATATGTCGAAAAAGAAGTTCCCTGAAAGTTACAGCCCTTAATATTAATTCTAAGTACTTTCCCAAAGCGTGAGAAGATTTTCCATCTAAAAATACACACAAATCTAATTTTTTCTATGCCAAATTTCTATAACTCAGCCGCATTTTATGCTACCATATTGTTCGTGGTTTCGATTTTCTCAGAATAATACAATCTAAAAAAGTGCCTTTTGCGGCGAAAGTGTAAATTGTACTGGTGAGTTGGTACGGGTCACTGAAGTTGATTTTTACCCAAAATTCTCATTTTTTTGCTATTATCTCCGAAACAATTAACTTTACGAAAAAAATGTGAACGAAAAATTTGTTGGAAATTTAATTTCCTATAAAAAAGGTTTTATCCTAGTTGATTTTCTAGTTGATTCTAGTTGATTTTTATCCAAAATTCTCGTTTTTTTGCTGTTATCTCCGAAACAATTAACTTTACGAAAAAAATGTGAATGAAAAATTTGTTGGAAATTTAATTTCCTATAAAAAAGGTTCTATCGACCCAATTGCTTAGATTAATATTTCTTGACATATTGAACTTTATTTTTTTTAATTTTTTTTATTATTGAATATTTCATATTTTATAAATTTTATACTACTCATAAGTTGAAGTTCAATATCTCAAGAAATATTGATCGAAGCAATTGGGTCGATAGGACCTTTTTTGTAGGAAATTAAATTTCCAACAAATTTTTCATTTACATTTTTTTCGTAAAGTTAATTGTTTCGGAGATAACAGCAAAAAAAAGAGAATTTTGGGTAAAAATCAACTTCAGTGAACCGTACCAACTCACCAGTACAATTTACACTTTCGCCGCGAAGGGCACTTTTTTAGAGTGTTTTATTCTGAGTAAATCGAAACCAAGAACAATATGATAGCATATAATGCGGCTGAGTTATAGAATTTTGAAAAAAAAAAAGTTCGATTTACGTGTATTTTAGATGGAAAATCTTCTCACGCTAGAGGAAAGTACTTAGAATTAATATTAAGGGCTGTAACTTTCAGGGAATTTCTTTTTCGACATATCCAACAAAATTTCGGGTGGGGACTGAAAAAAAAAATAGTCGAAAAAAAAATCGCCCTAGTGTATATATATATATTAACGGATTATTTAAAAAATGTATTTGCAGGGTTTGATGAAAGAATAATAATTCAAATTTTTTAAACATATTTAACCTTTTGCACTCGAGAGGTGACTCTTAGTCATTTTAAATGGCGATTAGGAGTCACCTTTCGAGTCCAAAGGGTTAATATTTCGATTATTTTTTTGTCTTATAATAATTAACGTTTCATTTTCATATTAGACATTTTTTGAAATAATTTAAAACAATTATTATTATTTCGATAAGTCCGAACGTAAACAGCGCCATTTTGATCGAGCTTACCAGTTGCGTAAGGTAAAACTTTTCCACAAATTATCATTCGCAAACTATCGGTCGTTCCCCATTACTACAGAATATTTTTAAAACCAATTTGGCTCGTGAGCGGAAAAAAAAACGAAGAAAAACGTACTCGAACCAAAAAAAAAGCAGATAATCATTTTTTAAAATAGCAAATATCATTAGAAATAAACGTTTCAGCTTGCTCCTATTTCGTTTTTTGCTACCAAAATTTCTTTATTTTACAAAATTAAAAAATCACGCCTCGCAGTATACCGAATTTCTATTGTCCGTCGTTTCTCTTCATCATCGATGAATAGGAGTTCAAGATTTTTATTTAATCCCTAACGATGCCGCCGTCCCTTTTGCAAAGACGTATTGTTTACGCGTGAGTCGAGTTTGATTAACGTGAGAAAAATTAAACGCGCCGTAGCTCGTGGGCGGGAGTGAGGGGACAATGGAGAAGAGGAAAAAAATGGATGAAGAGAAAAAAAATACGACGAAAAGAGAAAAGAAGACACGACGTGACGGAGAGTCTCGGCGTGTCGTCGCACCGAAAGCGAAGGTCGTTTGATCGTGTGCCGGGAGTTGCTTCTTGGTGAAGCACATTCACTCCCCGAGTGAAGACACTTTGTATGCCGAGCAAGAAAGTTTCTCTCTCTCTCTCTCCCTCTCTCTCTCCTCTTCTATCTCTTATTCTCTTTCTCTTGTGAGCCCTCTTTTCTCCCGTACCTAGAGAGTCAGATGGGTCATGCTTTATCGTGCTCCGGAGACGCTTTTCAAGAATAGCTCGCAAACGAATGAGAATGTTGCCGCGGCTGACTCTGCACCGTTGATGAACAACTCTTCCTCGCACCCCCCTCCTTCCTGTTTTTGTTTTTCATGTTCTTTTGAATTTTGGGTTCATAGCAACGAAAATTCCAAACTGCCGATTATTGACTGTGCTTCTACGATCATTGAAACAAATATTCAGATTCCATTTCTAAATCATCCTAAGATTTATGGTTTTTTTTTGTCCGAAATACAAAAAATATTTGAAAAGTAGAACTTCCCTTATAATATCCCGTATAATATTCTGAATTTTGTTTGCACATTGCCAGAAAAGTTTTTCAAACATTCTCTCGCTTGGGATATTCGAAATGTTTTTTTTTCTCCGCTAAATCAAAAGTCGGACGGTTTTTTCTCAATTTCTAATTTTGGCTCTTAAGGTTTTCGATGTACCGTACATGTTTGATGTGTAAAAGGTGAATTTCCGGTAGGTTATTGACGAGTTTAAATGGTTCGCCATTAATGAACAACTCTTTCTCGCACCCCCTCCTTCCTAATTTTGTTTTTCATGTTCTTTTGAATTTTGGGTTCATAGCAACGAAAATTCCAAACTGCCCCATTATTGACTGTGCTTCTACGATCATTGAAACAAATATTCAGATTCTAT
Organism: Oxytorus armatus; assembly: GCA_958009045.1. Lineage (NCBI taxonomy): Eukaryota > Metazoa > Arthropoda > Insecta > Hymenoptera > Ichneumonidae > Oxytorus > Oxytorus armatus. Next base: position 14,210,423 of record OY253749.1, read on the forward strand.
TTCTAAATCATCCTAAGATTTATGGTTTTTTTTGTCCGAAATACAAAAAATATTTGACAAGTAGAACTTCTCTTATAATATTTCATGTAAAGATCTGATTTTTTTTTGCATTGCATTCTTCGCAAATAAACTTAAGAGCAGGGGCTTTACGATGTGATTTTCAATCTGTTGGAAAAAAGTAATGTCGTTGCAAACGACCGATTATTGAAAAAGTAATGTCATTGCAAACGACCGATTATTGACTATGCTTCTACGATCATTTAAACAAATAGTCAGATTTCATTTCTAAAAAACCGTAAGATTTATGGTTTTTTTTTCCCAACATACAAAAGTATTTGAAAAGTAGAACTCCTTCTTATAATATCTCATATAAAAGAACTGAATTTTTTTTTCGCATTGCTAGAAAAGTTTTTCAAACATTCTCTCGTTTCGGATATTCGAAATGTTTTTTTTTCTCCGCTAAATCAAAAGTCGGACGGTTTGTTCTCGATTTTTAATTTTGGCTCTTGAGGTTTTCCATGTACCTTATACGTTTGACGTGTAAAAGATGAATTTCCGGTAGGCTATTGACGAGTTTAAATGGTTCTCCACCAGAGTCGCTTAACTAGTGTTTCCGGAATTCATTCGTGCCGCCACCTTCTGTGTACGGCTCATACTTCGTCTCTTCATTTTCATTTTTCAAACGTTTTTTTCTTTTTTCGAATGAAAAAAAATATCGTCGCGAGCATTGCGTTAATTGAATTTGGTAGAGTCGTCGTGTTTTTATTGAAGGGATCATCGGTTGTTGGGGAAATGTCAGCTTCATTTCCGTTTCGCTTCCTCAATCGCGCGTTTATCGAGTGCACACTCGTCGGCGCACTCTCGGCCCGGTGCAAACTTCGTTGATGGACGATGCAGTTATGTCCACACGAACGGATCCGCATCAACATGCATTCACGTAATATATAAATATATATATGAGCTCGTGTGTGCGTGCGTGTGTGTGCATCAAAGTTTAATTAATTCCATACAATTCCATATGTATTGGGATTTTCGAGTGCCCCCGAGACACAAGGGTTTGATTTACGTTCTTTTTTCCCTTACGGTAAAACCCTTCGGAAAAATTGGAAATTTTCATTTTTTTTCTGCGTCATTTGTCATTTAATTTTTTGCACAGTACTGACCGCACAAAAAAAAAGACTTCTCGAAGACTCTTTTGGCTTTGTCGAATTTTGTTCGGGAATTCGTCAAATCTCGGATTATCGAAAAATGAATATTGACGTAAAATCTTCCAGTCAGACAAATGTACTCGTAGGAAAATTGCGAAAATGTGCAGAAGAGCATGGGCGAAAGTCAATCGTGCTATTACAGCATCCAGCAGCTTCTCTCTATCTCTCTTTCTCTTTCTCTCTCTCTCTCTTTCTCTCTCTCTCTCTCTCTCACTCTCTCTCTCTCTCTCTCTCTCTCTCTCTCTCTCTCTCTCTCTCTCTCTCTATAACTCTCTATCACTTCTCTTTCTCCGCGAGCCACGAAATTACTTAATTACATCGTACAAGCCCCTTGAAAGTGGCGGCGAGAAGCTCGCCGACGGAGTGACGCGCACGGTCCCAGGAACACGAAGGATAGACGTTCGGAGTTATTGCTACTCTAAAGAGACTTTGGGTGTGTGTATCTCTCGTCTCGTCCTTTCACGTCGAGAGGAGAGGAATTTTCTGGTAGAAAATAGCGAAAAAAGCTTCCCGCACTTTCACCCTTTCTCGTGAAAACGCCACCCTTATTTTTTTCTCCCCCGTCGGTCCCTTCCCATCTCGCACTTTTACTCATTCTCGGTCGTACCTTTGAGTTTTTCCTCAACGTTTTGAACGGACTCGTGAAAATTCTTTATTGTGCGAGGGGCAAAAAAAAAGGAAAAAGCTCGCTATCTCATTCGCTCCAGAGCTTTTTAACTCGACACTTTCAACGCGCTTGCGAAGCCAACATTAGTCGAGTTTATGCTCCGAAGGTGCTTTATTCTCTCAGACACATTGCGTATGTACACGCACGCACGGTATATATATACATATATATATATATTTTTTTTTAATTCTTTTTCATTACCATTTTCGCTACCTTCCGCTCGTATAATTAAGACTAACGAGAAAAATGTCCGAAATGAGTCGTACATGTCTGTCCTTTAAGGATTAACAGAAAAAGTATGTTATCATCATTATGTACAAGATGATACAAATTTTTCGTTGCACGTTTCGATAAATATTTTCTACCCTTTCTTGTCGTTTCACAGGACATTGACAAAAATTTATTTGCCAATTGTTAAAAAATTCTTTTGTTCACAGTCGTATGAAAGGGCCACGGTAGCGGGTATGAAATCGTGTGAACATTTAGAAGATCGGATTCTTATATACAAACGACAAAAATCTCTCTTCGAACACTATTTATATAGGATATAAATAGTGTTCATACGATGTCGGTCAAAATTTAACAGTTCACAGCGATGCTTAAGGGAGGAAATAGGGTTAGACGGTTCAAAAAATCGATTTTTTTTATATTTCATACATTTTTACTAAAACTATTGAAAAATATGTTCCCAAAATTTTAAATGAAAATTTCGACTCGTTCTATTGTTATAAGCCATTAAAGTGAGTAGCTCTCCTTCAGTAGCTCTCTTCACTATTTTTTCAAACGCGTTTTTCTGAAAACGACTTTTTTTTTAACTTGCGTACACGCTAGTTTAAAAAGTTTTCAACCAATCGTTTTGAAAATTGGCAGTTACTTTCTTCATAGTATTGCGCTCTATATGAACCTAAAATCGGAATATTATCATGATTTAAAATAATTTTTTTTTGCAAGTAAAGTTGTAAATAATGGCAAAAAATCATGCTTTTTTGTTTTGACCCCTGTAAAAAATTCAATTCTCTATTTTTTTTATAGAATTTAGGTTCATATAGAAGAGAGACATATAATGAAAGTAAATTCCAACCTCGTTTGATTTCAGATGAAAATTACGGCTTCCAGAATGTACGCAAAATGCTGAGTCTGATTGTGACCTGCAATATGGGGTCGCTAATATTTTCGGGGTTTTTCACGGAAATTCTCAAAAAATTTTATAGTATATACTTAAATATATGTATAAAATATTCTCAAAGTTTCAATAAATTATATTCATTTTTTATACTATAGAAAAATGTATGAAAATCATTGAGAAAACGCTGTCCTAACCCTATTTTCTCCCTTAAGGGAGCTGGCCACGGTATCGGGGATAAAATCATGCGCACATTTAACAATTTTTGTTTGTAAGGAAAAGTGACTTATTTATAAAACTAATTACGCATCTATTTAGTATAAATATCAAGCTAATGAAAAATTTGTTTTTTCATTTTTTTTTGTTATAGAAAATGGCCGACTACTACTATTTGCTTTTGGTATCTTTTTTACGCGGCGTGACATTTGGCATCCACAATTTTTAACCTAGAAGCAATAAAAAAAAATTCTCGTTAATCTACATCAGAATACCTAGAGAAGTACGTACGGAATTTGAAAAATATTGTTTTATTCGAATAGTGTAGGCATTTGAACCTAAAAGATGAATTTCCAGTGAAAATTTTTGTATAAAACTGCTCATAAAGTGGAGAGTTTTAAATTAATCAGAAATTCCGTACGTTCTTCTGTAGGTATTCTGATGTAGATTAACGAACATTTTTTTTTGTTCTATGTCAAAAATTGTGGATGCCAAAAGTCACGCCGCGAAGGGCCTCAAAAAAAAAAAAAGATACCAAAAACAAACAGCAGTAGTCGGCCATTTTGTAAAACAAAAAAAATATTTTTTATTAGCATGATATTTATGCTAAATAGATGTATAATTATTTTTGTAAATAACTGACTTTTTCATACAAAAAAAAATTGTTAAATGCGCACATGATTTTATACACGCTACCGTGGCTATACCCCTTAACATTATAATTCTTTTTGTTTAAAAAAAACGCGCTTCTTTATCGAAACTTTATCGATTTGGCCAAATTAACTCTTTTCAACATTTTATACTCCGTAACACGAACGCGAACAAATTTAACGACGAGTTCAGACGAATTATCGTTTGTCATAATTGGCTAATTGATTGAAGGAAAATTTGTGCAATCAATGACAATTAAATGGAGCGCTAATTAGTGTAATAAAATTTCAATTAGGTCATTAAAAAATTGGGCCACGAATCGATATTTCAGTAAAAACTTTCTTACGTGAAATTTAACAGATTTTTTAAATTATTACTCCAACGTTCGCATTAAATTTAATTAATATTTGACGTTCATTAGAAAATTGTGTAAAAAGCGAAAAATTACATTTTACCACGAATTTCCCCGGGCGCGAAAAAAGAAAAAAGAAAATGTGTAATAAGATTTTTCTCCGCCCGATTACCATACATTTTAACAAATTTTATTTCACTACTACAATTTTTTTGTTTTTCTTTTACTTCGACTATCTAAACTCATCGCGAGATCTTTACGAACATTTTTCTTTATATATTTTTTCTCTTCGCTCGAATATGCGCGTTAAAAAATTATTCTATTCAGTTTCGGCAAGAGCTATTGAGATTTCAGCGAACTTGATTTTTTTTTCTCTCCACTCATTGTCTGCGAGATTCTTTTTATTTTATTTATTTTTTCACTGCTGAGTAGAATGTAATGGCATTGGCGGAGTGTACAGAAAGAGAGGGGTTACTTTTCGCAACTCCTCGTGGCAAGTCGTTACGATTCTCGTGGAAAATCGTGGCGGACATTTCGCCGCGCGGTATTCGTGGCAAAACTTTTTCTCTTCATGTTCTCAGCTCGAGCACTCGCTTCTCCCCTCCCTCTCTCTCTCTCTCTCTTATTTTTCTCTCTCTTTCACTCTTCCGCCAGTAACGGAAAAGTTGTTTCGTGCTTTTCCCACCCTACCCCTCGTTACATACGTAGAATCTCGCGCGAGGCATTCTCATGGAGAGTGTAAGCTCTTGTGCTTTTTTTTTCCGCTAAAACTCCGTGTGTACGATATCGCGATTTTCTCGGCTGCTACCCTCCCAAAAATGTCACTGAAAAGCCCCGGTGAGACGGCGAGCCTACCTTACAATAAAAGTTCTGCAAATGAACGGTTTTAATGAGCTTTCGAAAAATCCCATAAAAACCCTTAGAAATTTGGTACCAATATGGAACCCGTGAGTATTTAAGTAAAAATGTTCAAGTAAACGGATTTTTCTTGTATTTCGCTGCCTCACAGAAAAAGCTCTGTTCCGGTAAATATAAAGAAAAATAACCGAGTTCTTTTAATGTCAATTGTGTTTTCTTAAATCTGTGCAGAGTTTGCAAGAAATTGGTTAATTCTTTTTCGATATACGTCAAGTTAAATTTTTCAATCCTATCACATAAACATACACACGGACATTTTTATTTCTAGATATGATTTTCCCATGTCTTGGCACATTGTAAATACATTTACATCAAAGACTCGTCTTTTTTTTCACGAATACAAAGCTTTTTCTATGAGGAAGCAAAATCGTACGTTTCACATGATATACATATAAAGTAATTCTTTTCTCCTCTTGTGTATATGAATTTTTTGTCCGTATGAGAACATATGTGTGCGCCGTTGGGAAAATGCCGGATAATGTTTGTTGGATATGGGATAAGTAATAAATAAAAGCATTGAATATGAGATTGTTTGACCAATGATGAAGGGATTCGTCTGTATATATCGAACTGGGAGGTGACGAATTTTCATCGGTGTACATGGTGGGGGGGGGGGGGGGGGGGGTGAAGTTCTTAACAAAATATTCCGAGATTTGCATCGTTAAGAGCCACAGAACTTGCGATCGTGTAACGAACGTACCAATCTTCCTAATTGGGCTTGGAGTACGCGCACTGCTCATTTGTAACGTCGTTATATACATGCATTAATTCATATATACATATATATATATATGTATATATATATTTCTTGACTTACCGTGAGCTTTCGTGATGTTCTGTCGGCTTTGCTGATGTTTGTACCCCGGTTACAAACCGCCTCGTTTCATTAACGACGCGCTCTATCCGTTGTTCTCTCTACACCTGGCTATCGTTGATTTTCATGCATATTCAAAACTACATGCTATATACACATAAATATATATTTTCTACTAACAATCGTCCGAGTGAGAACGAATAACCCGTTGCCCGTTTAAAATTTCGCGAGAAAGAGCAATCTTCTTTTTGTTCTTCCCCTCCGAAAGATCGAAATATTCATTTATAGATAGATCCTACGTCTCATTGACGGTATTACGGGACGTAGAAGTTTTACATTATCGCCACATGAAGTAGTATACGCAAAATCCATTTTTCTTTTTTTTTGGTGACAATACGATACGGACAAAAAACCATTTTTTAATGTTAACTAGTCTTGAATCGATGATCATTAATGTCATCGTACGCATAAAGGTTTGTCGAAGAATTTTTCAAATGATGATCTTCTATGGACCTGATGCCATCATTGCAACCATCTTGCTTTTCAATTTTTCGTTTCCAATTGCCGATTTAGTCTGAAACATCTCACTTATATATAGCAAGAGAGGCAGCCTCGTGGTTGACATGGAGTCATTTTTAAAAAGATGACAATTTTGATCCTCGTTGTACCCAATTGGACAAAATCACGTACCAAATATACAATGAGGTGATCATTAATGTCATCGTACGTATAATGATTTATCAAAGAATTTTTCAAATTATAATCCTCGATGAAACTGACGCTATCACTGAAACCATCTTGCTTTTCCAATTTTTGATTCTAACTGCCAATTTAGTCTGAAACGTCCCACTTACATATAGCAAGAGAGGCAGCCGCGTGGTTGACATGAAGTCATTTTTAAAAAGATGACAATTTTGATCCTCGTTGTACCCAATTGGACAAAATCACGTACCAAATATACAATGAGGTAATCATTAATGTCATCGTACGTATAATGATTTATCAAAGAATTTTTCAAACTATAATCCTCGATGAAACTGACGCTATCACTGAAACCATCTTGCTTTTCCAATTTTTGATTCTAACTGCCAATTTAGTCTGAAACGTCCCACTTACATATAGCAAGAGAGGCAGCCGCGTGGTTGACATGGAGTCATTTTTAAAAAGATGACAATTTTGATCCTCCTTGTACCCAATTCGACAAAATTACGTACCAAATATACAATGAGGTAATTATTAATGTCATCGTACGTATAATGATTTATCAAAGAATTTTTCAAATTATAATCTTCGATGAAACTGACGCTATCACTGAAACCATCTTGCTTATCCAATTTTTGATTCTACTTGTCGATTTAGTCTGAAACGTTCCATTTATATAAAATGCGTAGCATAGAGGCAGCCGGGTGGTTGATATCGAGTAATTTTAAAAAAACATGAGAATTTTGATCCTCATTGCACTCAATTGGACAAAATCACGTATCAAATATACAATGCGGTGTATATTACGTGTATATGAGACGAGAAACGCTCCGGACACAGATAGACAGGTGCTGGTTTATATATGAAACCACTGTTCCCCCGATGTCGTCTATACCTGACCGAGGGATGAGAAGAGACGGAATTACAGGGAGAGAGAAAGAGAGAGAGAGAGAGAGAGAGAGAGAGATGGAGATGCGCAAGAGTTTCGTCGACGTCCAATTAATCACCGTGTGCCGCTGGAGGTTTCATCCGCAGGAAAGACGTGTTTATTTATAACCCCTGTGTGTCGTGGCGGGATGTACAACGATATTCATTTCGTTCGGAGGTCCGATTTATCGTCCGAGAGATAGGAAGCACGCTGCTCTCGTCCTAAGCGTGTATACGTATACGACACGTGCACATGCATAAATATAGGAATTTTGATCAGTAACGACTGCTGCCACCTCTTTCTCTCTCACGTACACCTATTTATCGAAATCGAAGAATCCGCGAGGTTCTCTCGATCTCACACACGTACCGTCACCATCTATGGTGGCTGTAAAACTGCTATTTCATTTGTTTCTTTTATTTATTTTTTCTCTGCAAATACCACTCGAGCTTTCGTCGCGCGACGATTTTTCTTCAAATAACGGAATGAAGTCGATGGAAAGAAAAATAAAATTCCAGTACACGATCTTCACGATGGAAAAGTTCGATGAAATTGTAATTGAACCTTCGTTCGTTTTTTTTCTGCATCACGTTTTAACGTGGAAAATTAAGGAGATACTGTTGCAGGAACAAAACTTTTCATCCCCTTTTATGTTAACGCTAATCAACTCTATATCCTCTCTCGGGCGTATATACACCAAGTTTCGTGTACAATTCGCTGGTGTGACTAATTGAAACTCCTCAATCTATCTATTGTTTCCACTCATTACTCGAACGAACACAACCGAGAAGAAGCGCATGGTATATATATATATATATATATATATATATATATATATATATTTATGTATATAAAGAGAGAGAGTGAGAGAGCGCAAGGGGGAGATCCTCTCGCCTCTTATATCCTTCGTAATTAAGCGAATACCTTACAAATAAATTTACACCACTTGTAAATCCTTCTCATTAGATTAATGCTCGCAATTAGCTCGGTGTAGGCGCGCCAACCATCCTCCCCTCTCCCTTCGAATCTCCCGCAGCTTTTATATCTCTGGACAAGAGAGACGGTGAAAATTCTATTTTGCCTTAAAGCACTTTTGCATGTACTTTCTTCGTTCTTGTTTCCCTTATATTCTCGTATATACGTATACGCGAATAAAAATCCTGCAAACTCAACGACCGAGTTATATAAACGCGCGTCAAAAGTGTGCAGGAGCGGTCGTCTTGTCTTTTTGCGCGAATGAGACTTTCACACGTGAAGTGGAATGTTTTTTTTCTCTTTGGTTTTATCTTTAACGAGGAAATTCTTTGGAAACCTTTTAATTCACACGCAGTCTGGCTCGAAAAGGGAATATTAAAGAAACGCCACCTTGAATACAAGATTTGTGAAGTTTTTTTTTTTCCTTCTTCGTTTTTTTTAAGCACGGATTCATAAATTAAAATGACTTATCAAAATTCCATTTAGCGAAGAATCATTTAGCCGTGAAATCATCCATAAAGTTTATTATGACGAAAAAAACAATTTTGTAAATGACAATGTTTTTTTTAATACTTTACAAAAAAGTTAATTTTGTACTTTACGAGTTTTTTTTTACGCATCACCATTTGTTCTATACACTTTTTGTACCCAATTGGACGGGTGATCGTTTCAATCGGAAACCATTTGATCTTCGTATCATTTTCGTAGCTCCGGCGAAGTGCACAATTTTGCGCGCGAGAACCTTAATTTAATTCGCGTCATTGTTCAGGATCGATAATCGCCGAATTAGACCGTGGAAGAAGAGACAGAGCGAAGCGTCGTAAAAGTAAAGACTGTCATGTGTATCATCAACCTTGTATATAGCTGCGCAAGAGATTCGTATTGCGCACGTCGACGAATTTACGACAAACGTCACGAACCCTTCATGCATATAAGTACACGTATATATATGTACATTGGAATTTGGTCCATTTGTTGCCTGGGGGTTGCCTGGGGTGTAAAAAGTAAATAAAGTGACACACACACGTACACACATGTCAGAGAGTGAGAGAGAGGGAGAGAAAGTCTGATGGCGCTTTTCGTATTCGCGGTTGCTACTCAGAGTCATAAAAATTCCGGGGCGTATTAGGTACATGCTCCAGGGGTGTAATACGGTGTAATGGATATAGTGAGGGGGGTGGGGAGAATCCTTGATATACTCTTGGCACACCGGCAAACACACACGTTTTGTAGTAACGCGCGCACCCTCATATCCACCCTCCCCCACTATGCTGCCACACCTTTGGCCCCTCAAAACTTGTAAATACGATGTACACATCGCACTGTTTTACGAACAAAAGGTCGTAACTCACAAGGTATAACGCGCAAAATGAGATGGGAATAACGGCCTTTTGTTTTTGTTGTCGTTAAAACTCCGTGGCACATGTGTATAGTCCCGCGGGCATGCGAGAGGACACTCGAGAGTATCACGTACGTGTCTCGCACGACCAACACGTATACACGATTATACGGAGGATGCGAGTCTCGAGATAGCGCAAGAATCAGGTGAGAGCCCGGAGAGAGGCAGAGAGAGAGAGAGAGAGAGAGAAAGAGACGTACGTGCGAATACATCATGAATTTTCCGTGAAACTTACTGAAACACTAAAATCCTTGCTCCAGGGAATTCTGTAACGGGAATGGTTGTAAAAAATAAACCGTTCAATATCACGAAATACACGGTGGAGCAAAATTTTGGCAGTTGGGAAAAAAATAATAGTTTTATCATTATTTTTGTCGCTATTTTCCAATAAGTTGTTGAAAAGTGAGCAAAAAAAATCACCCTTTATTAGTTCTGGCTCAGAACTCAAAGATTCGTAAATTGGTGATTCGATATATTTTGTTGCATTGCTACATCATGAACTTTCCGTAAAACTTACTGGGACACTAAAATCCTTGCTCCAGGGAATTCTGTAACGGGAATGGTTGTAAAAGATAAACCGTTCAATATCACGAAATACACGGTGTAGCGAAATTTTGGCAGTTGAGAAAAAAATAATAGATTTATCATTATTTTTGTCGCTATTTTCCAATAAGTTGTTGAAAAGTGAGAAAAAAAACTCACCCTTTATTAGTTCTGGCTCAGAACTCAAAGATTCGTAAATTGGTGATTCGATATATTTTGTTGCATTGCTACATCATGAATTTTCCGTGAAACTTACTGAAACACTAAAATCCTTTCTCCAGGGAATTCTGTAACGGGAATGGTTGTAAAAAATAAATCGCTCAATATCTCGAAATACACGGTCGAGCGAAATTTTGGCAGTTGAGAAAAGAATAATAGTTTTATCATTATTTTTGTCGCTATTTTCCAATAAGTTGTTGAAAAGTGAGAAAAAAAACTCACCCTTTATTAGTTCTGGCTCAGAACTCAAAGATTCGTAAATTGGTGATTCGATATATTTTGTTGCATTGCTACATCATGAACTTTCCGTGAAACTTACTGGGACACTAAAATCCTTGCTCCAGGGAATTCTGTAACGGGAATGGTTGTAAAAGATAAACCGTTCAATATCACGAAATACACGGTGGAGCGAAATTTTGGCAGTTGAGAAAATAATAATAGTTTTATCATTATTTTTGTCGCCATTTTCCAATAAGTTGTCGAAAAGTGAGAAAAAAAACTCACCCTTTATTAGTTCTGGCTCAGAACTCAAAGATTCGTAAATTGGTGATTCGATATATTTTGTTGCATTGCTACATCATGAACTTTCCGTGAAACTTACTGGGACACTAAAATCCTTGCTCCAGGGAATTCTGTAACGGGAATGGTTGTAAAAGATAAACCGTTCAATATCACGAAATACACGGTGGAGCGAAATTTTGGCAGTTGAGAAAATAATAATAGTTTTATCATTATTTTTGTCGCCATTTTCCAATAAGTTGTCGAAAAGTGAGAAAAAAAACTCACCCTTTATTAGTTCTGGCTCAGAACTCAAAGATTCGTAAATTGGTGATTCGATATATTTTGTTGCATTGCTACATCATGAACTTTCCGTGAAACTTACTGGGACACTAAAATCCTTGCTCCAGGGAATTCTGTAACGGGAATGGTTGTAAAAGATAAACCGTTCAATATCACGAAATACACGGTGGAGCGAAATTTTGGCAGTTGAGAAAATAATAATAGTTTTATCATTATTTTTGTCGCCATTTTCCAATAAGTTGTCGAAAAGTGAGAAAAAAAACTCACCCTTTATTAGTTCTGGCTCAGAACTCAAAGATTCGTAAATTGGTGATTCGATATATTTTGTTGCATTGCTACATCATGAACTTTCCGTGAAACTTACTGGGACACTAAAATCCTTGCTCCAGGGAATTCTGTAACGGGAATGGTTGTAAAAGATAAACCGTTCAATATCACGAAATACACGGTGGAGCGAAATTTTGGCAGTTGAGAAAATAATAATAGTTTTATCATTATTTTTGTCGCCATTTTCCAATAAGTTGTCGAAAAGTGAGAAAAAAAACTCACCCTTTATTAGTTCTGGCTCAGAACTCAAAGATTCGTAAATTGGTGATTCGATATATTTTGTTGCATTGCTACATCATGAACTTTCCGTAAAACTTACTGGGACACTAAAATCCTTGCTCCAGGGAATTCTGTAACGGGAATGGTTGTAAAAGATAAACCGTTCAATATCACGAAATACACGGTGGAGCGAAATTTTGGCAGTTGAGAAAAAAACAATAGTTTCATCATCATTTTTGTCGCTATTTTCCAATAAGTTGTTGAAAAGTGAGCAAAACAAATCACCCTTTATTAGTTCTGGCTCAGAACTCAAAGATTCGTAAATTGGTGATTCGATATATTTTGTTGCAATGCTACATCATGAACTTTCCGTGAAACTTACTGGGACACTAAAATCCTTGCTCCAGGGAATTCTGTAACGGGAATGGTTGTAAAAGATAAACCGTTCAATATCACGAAATACACGGTGGAGCGAAATTTTGGCAGTTGAGAAAAAAATAATAGTTTTATCATTATTTTTGTCGCTATTTTCCAATAAGTTGTTGAAAAGTGAGCAAAAAAAATCACCCTTTATTAGTTCTGGCTCAGTACTCAAAGATTCGTAAATTGGTGATTCGATATATTTTGTTGCAATGCTACATCATGAACTTTCCGTAAAACTTACTGGGACACTAAAATCCTTGCTCCAGCGAATTCTGTAACGGGAATGGTTGTAAAAGATAAACCGTTCAATATCACGAAATACACGGTGTAGCGAAATTTTGGCAGTTGAGAAAAAAATAATAGTTTTATCATTATTTTTGTCGCTATTTTCCAATAAGTTGTTGAAAAGTGAGAAAAAAAACTCACCCTTTATTAGTTCTGGCTCAGAACTCAAAGATTCGTAAATTGGTGATTCGATATATTTTGTTGCAATGCTACATCATGAACTTTCCGTAAAACTTACTAGGACACTAAAATCCTTGCTCCAGGAAATTCTGTAACGGGAATGGTTGTAAAAGATAAACCGTTCAATATCTCGAAATATACGGTGGAGGGAAATTTTTGTAGTTCAACAAAAAATCGAAATCTAACAACATTTTACCTGAATTTACATTGTCTCATGTATAATTCTATCAAAATGTAATAATTGTATCATTATTTTTATCTCTATTTTCCAATAAGTTGATAAAAGTGACAGAAAAAACTCACTCTTCATTAGTTCTGGCTCAAAACTCAACGATTCGTAAATTCGTAAATCGATATATTTTGTTGCAATGCTCGCGAACAAATTTTACAACGATTAACTCAATACACCATATGGAAAATTACATCTTTGTGATATTCACCCTTCCGACCCTCTCTAAGAATCTGCGGAATTTGATTTTTTATTATTTTTCAAACTCGTTAAACTCTTGCTGTCGAGACTGTTAAACTTTGTGGTTAAAAAAAAATGGCGACCCACGTCCGGTTGAACGCGGTACGGACAAACATGTGCATAGAAACCTCGTAGGACGAGCACGGATATACCTCGTCGTTACGTTACATCCGTTAGATCCTCGATCGTCCCCTAATAGCCAAAACGAGATCGAACGAGAGAGACTGGGATAACGCCCGTCAATTTTCGCTTCCCGCGATATTTCGTTCGTTTATCGCCCGTACCTGGCATCGGTGTATAAACTCGCGTATTTGCCGAGCTCAATCCGCCCGAATCTAAATCGTTCAAAAAGGGGCGAGGGGCGGTTGGGGATTGAGGGTGAGTGGCGACCCTCGCTCGAACGTTCGTTTCCAGAGTGTGTACACCTCTCGATCTGGCCGCTATATCCCGTCTGATCGTCGTGTATTTTGTGTGTATATCGTAGTATAGGGTTAATTTGCTTGCAAATTCAAGTAAATACAGGGATCTGCAGATCGATCATCAACGAAGCCCCAACGATCCACCCTCCCAAAATATCTGCTTACGATGAAAAACTATTCCTCTTTTAACAAATTTATTTGCTAAAAAAGGAATTGTTTCTGTTTCTAGTGTTAATTGATACATTTTTTCGGAAGCATGAAACAATATTTTATAGATAAGAGGAAATCCGCTAATTCCGTAACAATTTATATTTGCATCGGGAGAGTGCACGTTAGGTTAATAAAAACAACGAGAAACTATGATTCCTGTCAGGGCGAGAGGATCATTTCTATTCCTATTTGAATATATCTCATAATTCACGCTCCATCGTTTCCATAGTAACTCCACAAGTACAGGTAGCTTGTTGTTTTATAAAACGTAATCGTGCTCCTGCCATCATAAGCGACACGTCCGAGATGAAAAATTAAAAGGAGGAATCTGGGCTTCTGTTAAAACGTCGCTGATGAATTGGAAGGCTAATGAAAAATTGATGAAATAACGTTTCGCGTTTTCGGTGGATATGATCGCTTGCAGAATAGTCAGTTATTAATAATAAAACAGTATCGCATAAAAACGATCCGGAGATAAGCAACTGTGATAAGAAGACGTTGCTTTCCGACGAAGTGAATTTTATTTCGTTGCAATAGTAACTTTTTGAGACTGCTGTTTAACGTAAAATTGATAAAAGACCAGGTGACACAGATTAATATGCTGCGAACACTATAAATGCATAACACACAACTCGAACGTTCCGTAAAAAAAATGTGTAATCCATACTTTATTCGAAAAATTCCTACTGCAACATACACTTATCATATGTCTATAAATATCGAATAATCGACGAAACTAGAAAGTGAACTTCTTCGTAGGTTTGTCGTAATGATAGCCCGAGCTCTTATTGTCAATCACGCTAGTTGTCACTTGAGCGGGTTGTTCCAAATGTTCCTGATGAACGAACGTTTTATAAACATTAGGGAAACCATTATCAAGTCCGCTAACACCGCTATAAATTGCCTGTCCACGAAAATCGTACTGTTGACTTCCGACATTAACGCGTTCATAGCCCCCAAGGTAGCCAGTATCAGCGTAAACCTCGAGACCTTCGAGATTAGCTGGAATACCATAGAAATTCACAGCCTGCCCTTCGATACTTCGTTGTCCGTAAGACAGACCATCATCGATAACGACATGCCGATCGTGTCCAATGCTATCAACATAACGAGTGGCAACGTCCAGGGATTCCCGAATCGACGCCGTATGCTGAACGTTGGAGAGAACCGGTGCTTGATATTGCACCGTCAAAGATTGCGTCACTGGTACCGGTAACGAACGATTAACGTTCATCTGATAAGTTCTTGTCGCGTAAACAGGTTCCAAACTCCGAGCCGGAACTTCCAGCGGACGTTTGACTTGCGCGGATTCCGTACGAGGCACTTCAGCGATTTTCGTTAACGGAATTGAATGACTTACCGATGCTGGAACATTGACCAAATTACTTTGTACATTTGTTCCAATCGATTGACCAGCTGCTCTCACAACGTCACTGTAAGCGTACATTCCCTCGCCGATATTTTGGCGCTTTTGCGAGCCAGCCGAATGATCGTATCCTCGTTCAACTTGGCGAAGCACAATTTGACCCAAGACATTGTCATAAACACCCGTCGGATAAGTCTGTCGTTGATGTTCCAAGGGCAGAGAACCCGCACGATCGTAAATGTCTGGTGGATAGGTCTGTTGTTGTTGTGGTTGTTGTTCCAGGGGCAGCGAGCCCGCGTGAAAGGCAAGGTCGGATATGTACGTGGAAGAGGGCACACTTTGAGCGGGATGTTGATATTCCGACTGCGCGTGTCTTTCGTACTGTTGTGCAAATTGCTCATCGCCTTTGTGTACTTTCGTGGCGTGATCATCGGTCAACAAGCCACGCTTCGCGTGCTTGTTTCCCGATCGTTCTTTCGTCGTGTCAGCCGCGAATGCGCCAACGGTCAACAGACATATCTGCAAATGAATTTACGGTATTAACCACCGGGCCGCATTTCCATGCTTATTGTTAGGCTGTTGATCCGATTAACGATGAGATAACATTTTCGTTCCCTCTGTGATATCAGGGTTGAAAGCTTCTTCAAAGTCCTTTCAGAACGTTAGATCAGAACCGCCATTAACATGTGTTATGTTAATGGAGGGCCGATTATCACAACTTTATCTCGGCTTGACTTCCAAACGTTAATTCATAGAGACGCTTCTAGAAGTATACACAAGAACAAACTCACCGTAAAAATTCTCATGACTCGGTCCGATCAATGTGCCTCCGGATGAGTGAATGTGCCTTTTGCGAAGAGTCTCGGGCTTTTTATATCGTTGTTTTTTTTGTTTTTTTTTTACTTAAAAAAACATGCAATAACAGGTCGAAACGAGAGCCCCCGTTCCGAACTGGACCACCTCGATGAATAGAATCTGGTTCGTTGCTAAATTGGCCAAAATTCTTCCTGCCTCAGACCCATAACCTTTTATAAGTGTTCGCTCAACGACGACGACGACGACGACGACGACCGTGCGGATATTCAACGTTCGAAGGTCCTAGGAGAAAAAAGGACACGCTGCGGATGTATTTATGTGTATAGATATTTACATATATTATATAATATACGATCCTCCATATAAAATCAGGATAGGTTGATCCGGTTGTGTAATTAAAAGAGGATGCAAAAAGAAACCAACGAATCAGAATACGCGAGAGCCCGGGGTTTTATTCTCCGAATAATATAAAATTCGTAGACTTTTGAATTGTCGATATGCATAAAAAGTTGTTCACGAATAATGTCCCGTGTGATTTAGTGCCCGAGGGAGATAATAAAAAAACAATCGTTTCCGTCTACGAATGCAAAAAGATCGCCGTCTTCGTTGAAGGTTGAATTAACGATCGGGTCCAATCTTCACCGACTAAGTTCCGATTGATGTGAGGATATCGAGTAAAAAATAAATTAATTTTACTAATTTTTCCACCTCCTATACGATCGATGCATCGAATTTTTAATTCCATTAACCTTGATTATGTGAATTTTGTTTTTACCAACGGTTTCGCCCAATTTCACGGGCAACAACGGTGACGAAATTGCAATTTCACATTAGTGAGAACCATTGAAACGAACAAAATCATAAATAATCGTATCCCAACAAAAGAGCTATAAATAATTATTCGAAAAAATACGTTAATGCTCATTCTCGGGGAATAAATGACACAAAAAATCATAAATAATAATACCCCAACAAACGAGCCATAAATAATTATTCGAAAAACTACGTTAATGCTCATTCTCGAGGAATAATTGTCACAAATTATTCTTAGTTATACGAGAAAATGAACGTTATAATTTTTTTCCTTCCGATACTCACAAAAATTTTTCTCACGGAACAAATAGAATTCAGTTTTATCTGGTGCCGAGACACCTCTTATCATTTTGGACCTGAAAATTCATTCTTTTGATGAAAAAAAAAGAATAAAGTTGCAAGCTGATTGCTCTCTCACCGGAAAGGCGAAATAATGCTTTATTCTGTTTTTTTATTTATCTGGTTGTTGGATAATTCGTCAGCGACGTTTGAACACAAGCCGTAACGTTTTGTTTTTTTGCAAAATGATCCATCTCGGCTGTGTCACTTGAGATAGCGGGAGTACGTTATAAAAACGATAAGCTACTTACGCAGGTACCTATGACGGTTGATGTGGAAACGAGCCAACGTGAAATATGAGATTTATATTAAAATACGAGGTCTGTTCAAAAAGTATCGCGAATTTTGAATTTCCGCGGGCTACGTATATTCGATTTTCGATTTTTTTGTGGCGTCAGGTTGGTACTCATGTCCCTCACTTATGCTGAAAAAATCGGCCATTTTGAATGTTTAGTTAATTGTTGACAGCTGTTTTGGTTAGCCGTGTTTTGGCTTGTCTTCGATTTTTGCCTATTCCAAAAAATGGATCAAATAATCTGTATCAAATTTTGTGTGAAAAACAAAATTAATTGCGCGGACTCATTCCGAATGTTGACTGTGGCATACGGTGAAGCTACCTTGGACCGAAGCAACGTTTATCGGTGGTACAAAATGTTCTCAGAGGGCCGAAATGATGCGAACAACGAAATGCGTTCCGGACGCCCGAGCACATCAATAACAGACGAAAACATTGATGAAGTGAAGATGAACACCGTTAGAGAAGTTGCTGAGGAACTAAACATATCGATTGGCTCGTGCTATTCGATTTTTACCAATGATTTGGGCATGAGACGGGTCGCCGCGAAATTCGTGCCAAAATTGCTCAATTTCGAACAAAAAAAGTGTCGCGTTAACATTGCTAAGGAGCCGTTGGACTCGGTCCGCGACGACCCGAATTTGCTCCAGAGGGTCATAACTGGTGACGAACCATGGGTTTATGGTTACGACGTGGAAACCAAAACTCAATCATCGCAATGGAAGCTGCTTTTTTGGAATAGGCAAAAATCGAAGACAAGCCAAAACACGTCTAACCAAAACAGCTGTCGACAATTAACTAAACATTCAAAATGGCCGATTTTTTCGGCATAAGTGAGGACCATGAGTTCCAACCTAACGCCACAAAAAAATCGAAAAAAAAAAAAAATCGAATATACGTAGCCCGCGGAAATTCAAAATTCGCGATACTTTTTGAACAGACCTCGTAGGTGGATAAAAAAAATAACTCTCTCCGACAAATTACTCTCCAACATGAATTATTCTTTCTCAATATTTTTCATGAGCTAAACGCGCACTTATCCCGATGAAAATAGAGCAATTGTTTCGGACGTAACGGATTTTCTCTCGTTAATACAAAAATTGTTTTATATCGCAGAAACTCGTTGATTGAAGTCTTAAAAAAAAAGCTCCACATGTTTCCGGAAAATTGAGTTAATTATCAACAAACGAAAGGCCATTTTTTCAGGCAAATGGATTCGTTTAAAGGGGAATGGTTTTTCACTGGGAACCGATCTCTTTTTCTTCGGAAAGTGCAAAATTATCGCCAATAATTCTATTCAAACCATAGTTAATTCTGGAAACTCTCGAAACTCACTTTCTCCCATGTATTTCATATGAAACTCGTCGCACAAGTTCCGTCACTCATAACAGTAACGTATTTTCGTTAAATTCCAATATTATTCGAAATTTTAATCTATATAGTCATCGACAACAGGTTTGACACGTACTCAATCCGCAATATCGAGGTTCGGTAATGTCAATGGCACGATAAACCCTCCGGCACAGAGACAGCGAGGGAGAGAGGGAGAGAGAGAAATTCACACGCTTTCTCGAGATATATACATGAACGGTGAATTTGTGGAATGAGAGTCCAAAGCGCAATGATTTCGTCAGCTCGTCAAGAGAGAGATAGAAAGAGTGAGAGAGAGAGAGAGAGAATTAATACTCGCTCTTGAAATTTGCCGGTGGTGCTCTCTCCGAATGACCGAGGGCCGTGCCGGGATGTACTTCACGAGTGTATGTTCTCACCGGAGAGACACTTCATCACGCGAATGGCCTCTCAGTCTCGCGCCCTGACTCCGAACTCTCTCACACATATTCCTCTCCGTTCCCACTACTTGTCCGCGATCTCGCGATCGAAATAGAAGAGCGAGATATAAAGAGAGGGGAAAAAAAAAAGAAGAGGACAGACTGGACCGAGTATTCGCAGATTCTCGGCCACTCTCGATCCATTCGCGAATATACATAGGCATACAAAGCGAGAAAGCGAGATAATCGCCTAAATTTTCAGTCGCACCCTTTTATCCCTCGTTCGTAAAGTAAAGTAATAAAAAATAAAGAAATTTTTTATTTACCTTGTCTTTCCCTCCCTATTTTTGACGGTATACCGTGGAAAACTGGTTTATTCTTATGTTCATTTTAATTACTCGAACGCGTCATTTGTAAATAAATCGTTTAGCCGCTGAAACAGTACAAATTATTTGAGTAAAAACAGAATCTGTTTTAAATTGTACTATCATCTCGTACAACGGATTGTGAATTTATATTTATTTAATCGTTCGCATTCGATCTTACACTTTTAGTAACACGATCGAATAAACTTATTTATGACCTTACATACTCCTGCGCGCGCGGAAAACTGAGTAAATTTGAAAAATTATTATAAAGGTTAGATGGTGGAGAAAAAATTAAATTGTTGATTTCACATTTTTTATTAACTTTTTAACTGTAAGAAAAAAAATTAGAAATATTTTTTTCTGAATATTAACATTATTTTTTACAGGTATAAATGGTCTACTGATAAAAACCATGATCGACATCATAACTTCACCGAAAATTATCCAATCTGCAAAAATAAAAAACAATCTAGTAAAATAATGTAGTCGTAATAGTCTGACGGAGGCATCTTTTTTTTTTTTAAATAAAGAAAATACAGTATTTCAAACTTTAGTTCGCAATTTAAAAAAAGAAAATTAGTGTTCAATAATTTATAAAAAATTGTTCAACGAAAAAATTAAAAAAACCTTTCGTCAGACTATAGAGAAAATAATTATCAAGATTTGAAAAAAAAAAAGTAAAAAATTTTTTTAAATTGACTGAGTTATCGAGCTGACATTCTCGAAAAACATAGTTTCGGGAAAAACACGTTTAAATAATGTTAATAATAAAAAAGAAATTAAAAAATTTGTTTTCCTTATAGTTGAAAAGTTAATGTAAAATGTGAGATCAACAATTTAATTTTTTTTTCATCATATAACCTTTGTAAACATTTTTCAAATTCACTCGGTTTTCCACACGTGCAGGGATATGTGAGCCCTTAAATAAAATAAACTTTGGTTAAATAACCGGGGGAAAAAAATATATTCGATGCAATCTACGAATATATGATTACCAGGTTAAAAAAAAGTACGTTATCTCTGATCAAACGATGCTCGCGTCGTACGGGATAATGGTCCGGTCGACGAGAGACAACAGGTTTTCTCAACCGCGGCTGCGGCTCTTGCACACATATCGTGTCTTGCTTTCGGTAAGCGTTATGCGATTACCGCAGGCTAAACCGCGGGACAAATCGTACAGATCACGAGAATTCTTGGTAAAGACAAAAATTCATTAACGGTCGAGAAAATTCCACATTAGGCTGCTCTCCCTCTCTCTCTCTCTCTCTCTCTCTCTCTCATATTTCGAACATTTTTGGAGTGCCTACAAGTTTCGAGATGAGAAAATATAAACTTTGTTATCATTGACGATTTTCCTTTTTACAATATCCGTTGTGTTTCATTGCTTTTTTTGTCTTATTGCAATTTTTTTTGCACTTATTTTTACGACGATTGTCCGGCATCGTCGGGAAACAAAAGTTTGCTTCTCGTTACTCCGGTATATACATACCTGGAGGAGCTTGAGCTTGGCGCGTGCTGCTGGGACACGTGGGAAATCATAGTGTAACTAGCGACCTCCTCTATGCTCACGCGATATAACACGTGTGCACCGTTGGCGAACCGTACATACGAATCGTAAACGGTTTTTCTCTTTTTCTTCATATTTCTCCGTGTATATAGTGGCCAAGGGAAATTCCATGCATACATACTAGTATCCAACGGGATATTTCGAATAATCTTGTTCGTTCGTCATATATACGTATACAGTGAGGTTGAAAAATAAATGTCTATACTCGTAGTCATCGGATCGCGTCTTTTATAAAACGACAAAATAAAAACGGTTATTTTTTCGATTTTTTTTGCGTTTTTTTATTAAATTTGGTAACAATGAAAAAACTATTTGTCTATGCTCTTGTCCATCTTTGTGACAATTCAAAAAGATCGTTATTTCAATCGGCGATAACTCATTTAAATTGGGAGATCTTGAAAAAGCTGTGAGTAGGCTTTCAGAATGATGTTTCATTCATATTGACATTGCAATTTTTTTATATCGTATAAAAAACTTTGAAAATTGCCAAAATTGGGGGATTTCGAAAAAGCTGTGGGTAGGCTTTCATAATGATGTTTCATTCATATTGATATTGCAATTTTTCATACCGTACAAAAACTTTAAAAATTGCCAAAAATTGGAGGATTGTGAAAAAGCTGTGAGTAGGCTTTCAGAATGATGTTTCATTCATATTGACATTGCAATTTTTTATATCGTATAAAAAACTTTGAAAATTGCCAAAATTGGGGGATTTTGGAAAAGCTGTGGGTAGGCTTTCAAAATGATGTTTCATTCATATTGATATTGCAATTTTTTATACCGTACAAAAAACTTTGAAAATTGCCAAAATTGGGTGATTTTGAAATAGCTGTGGGTAGGCTTTCAAAATGATGTTTCATTCGTATTGATATTGCAATTTTTTATACCGTACAAAAAACTTTGAAAATTGCCAAAAATTAGAAGATTGTGAAAAAGCTGTGTGTAGGCTTTCAGAATGATATTTCATTCATATTGATATTGCAATTTTTTATATCGTACAAAAAACTTTGAAAGTTGCCAAAATTGGGGAATTATGAAAAAGCTGTGGGTAGGCTTTCAGAATAATGATTCATTCGTACGGATATTGCAATTTTTTATACCGTGCAAAACACTTTGAAAGTTGCCAAAATTGGGGGATTGTGAAAAAGCTGTGGGTAAGCTTTTAAAATGATCTTTCATTCATATTGTCATTACAATTTTTTATACCGTACAAAAAACTTTGAAAATTGCCAAAAGTTGGAGGATTGTGAAAAAACTGTACAAAAAACTTTGAAAGTTGCCAAAATTGGGGGATTGTGAAAAAGCTGTCAGTAGGCTTTCAGAGTGATGTTTCATTTATATTGATATTGCAATTTTTTATACCGTACAAAAAACTTTGAAAATTGTCAAAAATTGGAGGATTGTGAAAAACCTGTGAGTAGGCTTTCAGAATGATGTTTCATTCATACGCATATTGCAATTTTTTATACCGTACAAAAAAACTTTGAAAATTGCCAAAATTGGGGGATTTTGAAAGAGCTGTGGGTAGGCTTTCAGAATGATGTTTCATTCATACGCATATTGCAATTTTTTATACCGTACAAAAAACTTTGAAAATTGCCAAAATTGGGGATTTTGAAAAAGCTGTGTGGTAGGCTTTCAGAATGATGTTTCGTTCGTACCAATATTGCAATTTTTTGTACCGTACAAAAATTTTGAAAATTGCCGAAATTGAGAGCAAGGAGCGATAATTTTGCGGAAACCGTTGCTGGGAATTTGATTATCTGTACAAAATTTTTGTTATATATCGTAACTCAACGAATCGAGCGTCATTTTAAAGGTTGAACGATTTCGAAGATTTTTTAAAAATTGCACTGAAACTTTAGTCGTTTCAAAAAAAAGTGTATTTGTTCGATTTTCTTATATTTCATCGATCTTATGAGGATTTTGACAATTATTTAAATATTGTCCGGAAAATCAATAACGCCACGAACATTTCGTCAGATAAAAGCAAAATATCTCTATAATTGACTTGCATCGATGCACTGATGGGTATTTGATATACCCCGATAAATTGATAATTTTACAAGTTGTTTTTTTTCTTCTTAAATCCGCTTCACCGATAGCTTAATACCGACTCGTCAATGATACAACTCGTTCATAACTCGTTATTCACGTTTTTCACCGTTCGTTGGTCTCTGAAAGAAACGACACCGATGGATCCTTAGGTTATTGCATCACGTTGTTTGAGATAAGAAAAAAAGACAACCCCTCTCGCCGCGCTTCAACTCTTTTAATCCCTGGTAATCCAGTTTCTCTTATCCGTTCAGAAAACAGTCGATCCAGAATGGGAAATCCCTTTTTCTTCACTGTTTCCTCATATATATATATATATATATATATATATATATACATATATGTTTTATTTTTCTGTTCTCTTTGGTTTTATTTTTTTGCCCCTCAACCTATATACGTTCTTTTGCTACTTACGCTTTTCTCGACGAGTGCTCAAGGGATTTAACTCTTTGAGAAATGTACGGTAACCGTGCAGAGGCAGTTTTCAGTCTCTCCCTCTCTCTTTCTTTCTCTCTCTCTCTCTCTATGGCTTACGATTTTACCGTGTCTTCGCTCCGCTTGCTTTTACGAGGCCGGGGGGCTATCGAGCGAAAGAGAGAAAAACTAAAGACCGTCTCTTACTGGCTATATTTTTTTCGGAAAATTCTTAAATTCCAACAGAGTCGATTCTCTAGCAAGTCGAGATAAAACAAAAACAATCTATAAACAGTCTATTGATCGTAAAAAGCGTGCGATCCTTTCGGTCATGTGCACCGAAAAAGAGAATTGATAAACTTGACCAATACCTGTCGGCAATGAATGAATTAAATCAAAACTTTGTTGAAGTCACGAAAAATATCCCGCTATTTTTACAATTTCTCAAAGACTTACAGATGTCGGAATTTCCGGTGTACCACAATTTTCCTTTTCTTTGATCGTTGCAGATTATGTTTCGTTTCTTCGAAACAAAAAACCCCTCCGGAGTGGTCCAGGAAAATACCGTTTTAATCAGTCCGATCTTTAGTCTTATTACATCAAAAAAATCCCACGACGATTACGAAATTGTCGTTCTCTCGATTCGTCAAAAAGTATACCGATCTCGATTTAAAACTTTCGGACGGAAGAAATAAAAAAAGGGAAATTCTCTGTTTGTCTGTTGGTAATCGTAAATACTGTTATCTCTTTCATTTTACGGGGTAATGAGAGCTTCTCGTTGAAATGCAAATACAATTTGAGGAGTTGACAAACCGCGCCAGAGTTGGAATTCATATGTCGTATGTATATTCGTTGCAAAGTGCGGGCTCCTATATCAGAGACTTATATAGGTATCGTTGTATATATATATATATATATACATATATATATATATTTACGTATGGTATCATTGTCAAACTTTGCAGTAGACGACGCTAGACTGGTTTGCAGTCTCTGTGACGCCAGGTTCAGCTTAATTATCAACTTCAACGTATATATATCCCTTTTTCTCTCCCTCTCTCTCTCTCTTTCTCTTCCGCTGTCTCTTGTGTTCCCATCACAAAGTACCAACCTGGCATAGAGATTTTGACAATCCTAATCCCCCTTCATCCCTCCACCCCTTTCGCCCCTTTTGGGGTGTCGTCTTTCTCATCAGTTCACCGACATATCATTGCCACCGTTTCGCCCGCATATTTCTCTTCTCTCCTCTCCTCTCTCTCTCTCTCTCTCTCTCTCTCTCTTTCGTGCACGCTTTTCAGCAAAATCGTACATTCCAAAATAATACCCACATATCTTAGCCTCATTATCGTTATGTCCCGAGAAATCCCAAATCCCTTTAACCATTATTCAATTAAGATTAACCATATCATACTTTGTCGTCGATCTATATTAATTTCATCGATTTAAGGGATTCGCGTCATAAAAGAATGTGAACAATTAAAATCGCTTTAATGTCGTTGCGACAAAGTTTAGCGAACGAAATAAGAACCGTTTTGCTTTTCGTTAGAGTCCTGAAAGTCTTACATTTGTGGGGACATTTCCTTTGCTTTTTCTCTGTGAGGTCTTGAACTCTCTGTTACCATCTCCACTGTCACACTTGACTCGATTGATTTAGAAAATCTTCTTTATAGCACCAGAATCAACGGGGACAACTATATATCTTTCGAATAATAGTGTGTCACTCTGTAACAACGTACGGACGATTTATACTGATGAGAAAACGTTCGAAATGACGATAGTGCGGATTATGCGTCGGAGGGTCCATTAGGATTTCTCTTACCGTTGCCGGAGAAGGCGCGACGCGCGAGAGCGATTTAACGCAGCTTCGAATATCGAGTCCCGTTGGCAGTGGCAATAGGGACGGCGGAGGGAGGCAATACGAGCATTGGATAGAAGAGGATAAGTGCCAAGTATCCACAGTAGGCAAGCAGACATGCTTTTCGAGACGAGAGTGAGAGAAATAGTGTGAGAGAGAGAGAGAGAGAGAGAGAGAGAGAGAGAGCGAATGAGGCCCAACGAGTACGGGCTCCCTCGCTCATTGGACTAAGTGCAGGGGTGGTCTTATATGTATGTATATATATGTGGAGTCAAAACGACCAGCACAAGGCAGGAAAAAGCTCTCACGCCGGGCGAGTAAAGTTGCTGGTATTCGCCTGACTCTTCCTCTACGGCTAACGGTGCTCTCTGATATTCGTGGCGGCAAAAGCTCCCTCTCTCTCTTTCTCTCTCTCTCATACACATATATACACACACATACACACGCACACACTGACTTTTTGCTCTTTCTATCTTGAGTATTGCCTCCCACCACTATTTCATCCCGCTTCCATCGAGTCGAATGTTCACAAAGGACATCAGAGGCAAAGAATAAGGACCGAGAGAGAGGCAGGATATAAAAAAAAAAAAGGTCGAGAGTATATTGCCGATATACAGTTTCGCGGTAGGAGGAAGGGGTGCGGGGGCGGGGAAGGAATTAATGTTTGCGGTACGCCGCGGGATTTATATATATATTTTTTTTTTTAAATAACGAGAGAGTGTCGCCGAGGAAAGGATTTTTTTCCCTCTGTTTCTCCCTCCGTCACTCCGGAGCCGAGGTTTTTTTTCTTCCTTTTTTCCCCCTTTTTTTTTCTTATTTGCGGAGTCGCAGGAGTGCCGCGAGTAAGCGAACCTCTCGAACACCTTCAGACACGAAAAAAAGAAAGGTCGACTAAAAGTATACTAGCGGGGACTCTACGGACGAGAACTGCTCGTTTTCAGGGGGCGGGGTGGCAACGCGAAGCTTTCTTTTCCACAGTATCGTTATATATAACGCTCGCGCTACGGGAAAGCGAAAAGCTTTCGTTCACTCTCTATTCCTCTCCCTCCCCCCCCTCCCGCTCTCTCTCTCTCTCTCTCTCACTCACTGCTTCGCTCGCAGTAGAACCCGTGGTAATTAGCGGGAAATGCAATTAAGGGCATTTAATTAAAGCGAGTCGCCGCGCCTGTGCCGCCTCTCCCTTCACCCTCACGACCGACGGTCACGCCCTTGAGAAACTGTATAGATATATATACACCGTCAGAATTTCCCTCAGCGATGTTTTCAGATACGTCCGGAAAGCGATTTTCGGCAATGATACTTCCGCCCTCTCATACAAGCGCACGTTTCGCGTGAGAAATACTAAATTTCGTCGTGTCGCATAATTTTACGGGATTTTCGCCTTTCGCCTTAAATATAATATAATATTTAAATAATATAATATAATATAATATAATATAGTATAATATAATATAATATAATATTTTAATATTTTAATTTTCATTCGCCCTCCGATAAATTGTGATATTTTAACTTTTTAATTTACAAACTATGGACGAAATGTCGCATTCATCAGAGGATGCTGAATTCAAATATTTTTCTTAACACTTGTGATTCGTTGAATTGGGAAAATAGTCACGATATTCTCGATTACGACGTAAACAATCATTTTCAATGGTGAGAAATGGCGATATGTTGCGACGCGTTGCACTTTTGCGGATTCTAACTTTTTTTTTTGTTACTCGTTCAAGGGGTATGGTCACGGTAGAGGGTATAAAATCATGTGCACATTTAACAATTTTTTTTTGTATGAAAAAATTATTTATTTATAAAACTAATTACACATCTATTTGGTATAAATATCCAGCCAATAAAAAATATTTTTTTTCTTGTACAAAATGGCTGACTACTGCTATTTGCTTTTGGTATCGTTTTTTTTTTGAGGGGCTCCGCGGCATGACATTTGGCATCCACAATTTTTGATCTAGAACAAAAAAAAAAAATTCTCTTTAATCCACATCAGTATACCTAGAGAAGTACGTACGGAATTTCTGATTAATCAAAAACTTTCCACTTTATGACCAATTTTATATAAATTTTTTTACTGGAAATTCACCTTTTACGTTCAAACGCCGACAATATTCGAATAAAACAATATTTTTCAAATTCCCTACGTACTTCTCTAGGTATACTGATGTAGATTAATGAGAATTTTTTTTTTTTATCTAGGTCGAAAATTGTGGATGCCAAATTTCACGCCGCGGAAAAAAGATACCAAAAGCAAATAGCAGTATTCCACCATTTTGTACAACAAAAAAACAAAAAAAATATTTTTCATTAGCTTGATATTTATACTGAATAGATGTGTAATTAGTTTAATAAATAAATCACTTTTTCCTACAAAAAAAAAATTGTTAAATGTGCACATGATTTTATACCCGCTACTGTGGCCATATCCCTTAGGGGGGAAATATGGTTAGGACAGCGTTTTCTCAATTATTTTCATTAATTTTTTTATAGTATAAAAAATGAATACAATTTATTGAAACTTTGAGAATATTTTATACATATATTTAAGTATACACTATAAAATTTTTGAAGAACTTCCTCGAAAAACACCGAAAATATTAGCGATCCCATAGTGCAGGTCACAATCAGACTCAGCATTTTGCGTACATTCTGGAAGCCGCAATTTTCATCTGAAATCAAACGAGGTTGGAATTTACTTTTATTATATGTCTCTCTTCTATATGAACCTAAATGGTATTAAAAAAATAGAAAATTGAATTTTTCACAGGGGTCAAAACTAAAAAGCATGATTTTTTGCAATTTTTTACAACTTTATTTGCAAAAAAAAAATTATTTTAAATAATGATAATATTCCGATTTTAGGTTCATATAGAGCGCAATACTATGAAGAAAGTAACAGCCAATTTTCAAAACGATTGGTTGAAAACTTTTCAAACTAGCGTGTACGCAAGTTAAAAAAAAATCGTTTTCAGAAAAACGCGTTTGAAACACGTGGCGCGCTCGGGGCCTGAAGGAGAGCTACTCACTTTAATGGCTTATAACAATAGAACGAGTCGGAATTTTCATTTTTTATTTTGGGAACATATTTTTCAATAGTTTCACTAACAATTTATGAAATTAAAAAAAATCGATTTATAGAATCGTCTAACCCTATTTCCTCCCCTTAATATGAATTTGCGAAAGGATCAAATCATATTTTAACTTTGTAAAAGTTATAAAAAAACCTCGCGAATTATTCCAATTACGAAAGGACGTATACATGATTTTTTTTTTTGATGTCGCATTGTACTTTGTTAATTGGAAGTAAAAGTATGCAGAGAAAAAAATAATAATGAAGCGGAATGAACATTCCGTTGAATGTAATCCTCACCGCGGTCTCACGAGAATTTTGTAGAATGACAAGATATTTTTATTATATTAATTTTACTGCAAAAATGTACTCGGTTGTTACAGCGAGAGTATCTCGTGACTATATATACACCTTAGAGACGTTTTGCATCTCATTTCTCGCGAATTGTATTCTCGCAACTATATCTCTCTGTCACTCGTTACTTCTTTTCCGGCTGTCCGTCCGAGTGTGCTGAAAGGATGACGTACCCTCCGGCATTATTACGTCCATCTCTCGTCACAGACCGCCAACTTTGTCAACTGTAACGTTAATTAATCTTTTTTTGTTTTTTCCACCGTCAGACGTATACTCTCGAGCGCGCTCGTGCGGGTCCATGATTCTCCGCGGAAATCCACCTCCGCGGCGCGGACTCTCCGTAGTATAGTTTCACGTGGAATTCAACTGTGTGTCTTTCCAGCGTACAAAAGAATGAAAGTTGTTTCGCAAAGTTTTTTAGCCCGCGGACCCATTATTAATGCTACGAAATTATCCTCTTGTAACGAATAGTAATCTTCTTCATTTCCTTACGCGTTGAAAAATTATTTTATGTTTTTCATCTTTTTTTTTTTTTCGTTTCGTTCATATGATATTCTTTTTTTTTCTGCGCAGCGTGCAATTTAATTGACGTTCGTTTTTTAACGCTTTTGCTGCGATGGAAATGGGAAATATAGTGGGATGCGAGAGGGATGACAAAGTCTGTGAGAGACTTTGAGGGGAGGGAAAAAAAAACAGTCTCAACGACGAAACGAGACAACGCTCTTTGGCCCAAAGTGCGAAAGATCTCGTCTGTATATATATATATTGCAGAGGATTCGCCGGTCGTTCCAACGTGACGCAAGACTTTGCAACGTAGGATCGAACTAATTTAAAATGTTTCGTTCACCAGAGAGAGAGAGAGAGAGAGAGAAAGAGAGAGAATGAGTGAGAGAAAAAGGAGGTGTAAAAGTATAAAACAGACGCGCCGAGGATCGAAGATTTCACGGTCTCGCGAACCCCACGGAAACCCACCCCATCTCCACTGTCTTTGTCACGTCGCTTCGTGCCCGCTCAATCGCACACTGAATCCTTCTGCCACTACTAGCGATTCTTTTTCCTTCGTAACCAACAGTCGATTGAATAATTCGATCGGGTAAAATACACGAAATCGACAATATAAATTGTGAGCGTCAAATGAATTCAACTCTAAAAATGACAAACGACAAGATGCAATTAAACACCTTCGCAGCAACGAAATGTTCATTTTCTTCATCAACAACGACATCTAGTTTATTACAGAGAAATTGATAGAGATTTTATATTCGGTGAAGAGGTAAAACATGACTTATTGATGAAATATTGTGATCATCTAATAGATCAATGAATTTTAATTAGCAATTTTCATTCGTACAAACTTGACTCGAGTTTTTATAATTATCTTTTTTTTTTTGCTGGCAATTCTCGTGAGACGATGCAGTTCAATCTATTTTATCGACACATTCGATCGTGAAAAATGAAAAAATGTCCGCCACATATATAGTCATATGTGCGTCTATATAGAGAATTTTTACGAGCCTCTCTTGTAACATCGAACACAAAAGATACTCCCTTTTCGTCACGCGAGAATCTTTTCTTCAATACCAACGGAGAACCACGAGATAAAATCCAAAGTTTAACGCTCTCGTAATTTGTCACTTCTTTTGAGGGTTCACTGAAAAATGGCGAGACGCTTTCACAATAATAAATTAATTGAATCAACGATGCCCATTATTGTTGGAAAAAAAATCAATTAATTTGACAAAGATTGCTGATAATAATAAGGGTTGTACATCCTCATCGTTCGATATGTAAAACCGTGTGGGATACGTCCTTTTGACTCGAAGCACTCGCTGAATGCCTGTAGAACAATAAAAGCATCAGCGACGTTACCTAAGAATGTTTCCTAACCGACGATTCTATATATGGGTCAATTCATGTCAAATAAATCTGGCTGTGATCCCCGTGTGCTGGAATTTGGTTCACAGTAATAAACATTTTTTTTGCAACCCTAAAAGGCATGCGGTTTTTTGTCTACATTTTTCGCCAATCTTTATTTAGTAATGATTTGAAGAAAAAAAATGTATTTGACATAAAACAAAAGAGTTTAGCCGTAATTTAAAAAAAATCTGAATAAATCCTGAAAAATCCACTGTCCAATATCAACATTTTTAAGGGGGGAAATGGGGTTAGGACAGCGTTTTCTCAATGATTTTCATGAATTTTTTTATAGTATAAAAAAATGAATATAATTTATTGGAACTTTGAAAATATTTTATACATATATTTAAGTATATACTATAAAATATTAGCGATCCCATATTGCAGGTCACAATCAGACTCAGCATTTTGTGTACATTCTGGAAGCCGCAATTTTCATCTGAAATCCAACGAGGTTGGAATTTACTTTTATTATATGTCTCTCTTCTATATGAACCTAAATGCTTTAAAAAAAAATAGAAAAGTGAATTTTTTACAGGGTTCAAAATAAAAAAGCATGATTTTTTGCCATTTTTACAACATTATTTGCAAAAAAAAAATTATTTTAAGGTAGTAGTCTGGTAACTTAAGCCGATTTTCATGTCTTTTTTGGAGGGCGTTTTTTTGTAGGAAAATAAAAATGAATCGTTTTGGATATTTAGGATGTTTTTATTTACATATTAAAGATACAAAAAAAAAATTTGTTGAAAAAATTTAATAGTTTATTATTATTATTATTATTATTATTGATCGAAGTTGGCACCTCGAAGTTGGCAGCCCGGGTCCTAACTTTTTTCCTTTTTTCCTGCTAAAATAAAGTCCTTTTATTTTAGCAAAGAAGGGGTTGTAAAATAAAAAGTTAGGGGTGAAAAAATTTCTCGGTAGTTCCGACGAGAACTATAAGTGTGTAAAGTAGCCTGTTAAAATTTGAATGCAATCGGTTCGGTAGGAAAAAAGTTAGGACCCGGGCTGCCAACTTCGATCAATAATAATAATAATAAACTATTGAATTTTTTCAAAAAATTTTTTTTTTGTATCTTTAATATGTAAATAAAAACATCCTAAATATCCAAAACGATTCATTTTTATTTTCCTACAAAAAAACGCCCTCCAAAAAAGACATGAAAATCGGCTTAAGTTATCAGACTACTACCTTAAATAATGATAATATTCCGATTTTAGGTTCATATAGAGCGCAATACTATGAAGAAAGTAACTGCCAATTTTCAAAACGATCGGTTGAAAACTTTTCAAACTAGAGTGTAAGCAATTTAAAAAAAAGTCGTTTTCAGAAAAACGCGTTTGAAAAAATGGTACCAAGAAAAACAAGCAATATGGGGTCGCTAATATTTTATAGTATATACTTAAATATATGTATACAAATTTTATAGTATATACTTAAAAATATGTATAAAATATTTTCAATGTTTTAATAATTTATAATCATTTTTTATACTATAAAAAAATTCATGAAAATCATTGAGAAAACGCTGTCCTAACCCTATTTCCCGCCTCAATGGCTTATAACAATAGAACGAGTCGGAATTTTCCTTTAAAATTTTGTGAACATATTTTTCAATAGTTTTACCAACAATTTATGAAATAAAAAAAAATCGATTTTTTAAACCGTCTAACCCCTATTTCCACCCTTAAGCCAAAGCTCAGAATGAATCGGGCATTTGCTTCCATTACTCTTTTTCAATTTTTGTTTTTTCTAGTGAAAAAATGACGTGAAAAAGCGAGGATTTTTGAGAATTATTTTGGATTTTTTCACATTTTGCAAATTACGCCGAATCTTTTAGTTAAAAAAAAATTTGGAAAAACAACTGCAGGTATTTTAGGGTTGTAGTGACAATGTGAAGAATTGTTGTTCAATTGGCAGAGGTTGAGGCTCAAAAAGCCAGCTGCGA
The DNA here is from genome assembly GCA_958009045.1 of Oxytorus armatus. Classification (NCBI taxonomy): domain Eukaryota; kingdom Metazoa; phylum Arthropoda; class Insecta; order Hymenoptera; family Ichneumonidae; genus Oxytorus; species Oxytorus armatus. The sequence continues at coordinate 14,243,427 of OY253749.1, forward strand.
TTTGACGTGGTACAGCCCGTATGTAAGAACGATTAATTTTGGAGTGTCTCGGAGGCCGCGACGAGATGCAAATTGTGATCCTTTAGGTTACGTGGCGTACAGCGGGGGAAGATTCCGCAGAACCTCCCTCGTCGAGCAAAGTCTCGGTGGGCTCTCGTGTCCTCCCGCGGTATTAGACTTCGCGCTGTATATACTCGGTCTACGTATGCATGCGTATACGTAGAGAGGGGTTGTAAATGTGGTTTAAGAGGGCGGAGAGACGCGAAAGAGCGAGGAGAAGTAATTCCCGGGATTCGTGGTATCCGGTGAATACCGTATATGGGATGGCCAGTTTCGCGTGTTACTCCACATTGTATATAGCCAACCCCCACATTGTCCCGCATATTTGTCCCGCATAGCCGAATCATATATACGTGTATAAGAAAGGAAGGGAGTAAACCAGCTGCTCGGTGTGATGTCCGTTATCCTCGATCCTTCTGTGCCACCCGTTTACGCTTCATCCCTTTATAACCAAACGCGGTAGGACACACCCGGAACAACGAGCCCCGAGTAATTACTCTAACGATAGGTAATTGCCACGACAACGGGCTGACCTTTTGAACGCGATAACGATCTTATACGAACACCCGATATTCTAACGTTTGTACAACCGATCTACAAATCGTCGTTACGAGCGATTGGCCTCCTATCTCCATAAGTCTTGGATGTCAGGATGGAAATGTCAATCTAATCATCAAATTTCGATATAATTTCGTGAAAAAAATATCGTCCAAAATGGCGGAAACTGCGGTGATACAAATTGTCAACTTCTTCTCCACTGTAAGGGTGAAACCTCGGGATTTATGAATATGCAACAGGGGGAAAAAAAAGTACAAATTGAAAATTGCACCTAGCTTATGCAAATTTCAATCCGCAACTTTTTTTTCACATCTCTTTAGTCCGTTGGATAATGCACTTTGCTTTAGTCCGAAGATCGTTATTCGTTTTTTCAAAAGATTCAACATTATTTTTTTAATCACAAATTATGATCGATTTTTCACCGTTCGTCGAATCGAATATTCTGTATAACGTTAATTCATCTGCGAAGAAAAAAATTTAGACATTGATGACCCGAAATTTACTCGATTTGAATCGTCGATAAATAGTTTTCGAAGATATGTTCATCTCATAAAATCCAAAGCGATCGATTCTCGTCAAACTCGATAACAAACATCCCCGGCCTCTGGTCGGGGATGTTTTTTTTTGGGGAAAAAATTTGGGGAAAAAATCTTGCCTCGATGGCTCTGAAGATTTATAAAAGTTATAGCCGATCGCAGATATTTTTCGTCTCAAAATGCCGCATCATCCGAAACACTTTAGTGATTTCGATGAAAATCACAAGAAATAAAGGCGATTGGCTGCTGTCACTGCATGGGAAATTTGAGCGCGATTGCTGCAGAGTCATTCTTGGAATTAGGTTATTTCAATTTTCCGAAGCCTGTCACATACAGTTTTAGGACAATTTTACAAACACATATCGTCATTAAAAACTCAATCGATCTTTTTTTATTTTCAGGAAAGCGAAGCTTCCTCTATACGAGGAAGCAAAAAAAAAAAAAACTAACGATTTGATTCTGCAAAGATGTGAAAAATGAGACCCGTCGACGGTCTCGTATAACCTCAATCCGGCACGTGCCTCGTCTCTCTCTCCCCTCTCGTCTCTCTCTCCCCTCTCGTCTCTCCCGAATGTCCAATTTTCCAGGTTTACGCCGAGACGAGAGGCTATTTGTCGTCGGGCAAATTAGTCGCCGTACTATATTAAATATATATATGTATATATATATATATATATATATATATATATATATACATATATATACACGCAGTGACGATAAAAAGAGTCATACGAAACGTATACGCCTCACTTCATCTCCTATCCGCGCTTTACCGTGAAAAATTAAAGTCATCGATCATCGCTCGGCTCTTTCTCGTTCTCTCTTCCGTCAAGACCCCACGTCACGGGCTCCGGAACGTCAAAAAGTGAGTCACGATAGGGCTATCGATTTGACGATTAGCATATACACCGACCATTTTCCGTACCTCTATATAAATATACCCGCCAACTTTGCCCACCCTTACTTTTATCTCCTATTTATTCATTATTTATGTCTCGTTTAAACTACCTATTTAATATGTAAATTGGATAACAAATTTTAAATGTAGCTTTGTGTTCGTCAAAGAAACATTACGGACGGGAATATCGTTCAATATTATATACTAATCTTGCTACTATAATAAAGCGGGAGAGTTTGTTTGTTTGTTCGTTCATTTGTTCGAACGCGCTAATCTCAGGAAATACTAATCCGATTTGAAAAATTCTTTTTGCATCAGATAGCCCGTTTATCCAGGGAAGCTTCACGCCATATAACTTTATGCTATGACCCTAAGGAACAGCGGCGACGCGTTGAATCGGCGGACGAAAATTTAAGGGGGGAAATACGTTTAGGACAGCATTTTCCAATGATTTTCATGAATTATTTTATAGTATAAAAAATGAATATAATTTATTGAAACTTTGAGAATATTTTATACATATATTTAAGTATATACTATACAATTTTTGAAGAATTTCCTTGAAAAACACCGAAGATATTAGCGACCCCATACAACACAATCAGACTCAGCATTTTGCGTACATTCTGGAGGCCGCAATTTTCATCTGAAATCAAACGAGGTTCAAATTTACTTGTATTATATGTCTCTCTTCTATATGTACCTAAATGCTATCAAAAAAATAGAAAATTGAATTTTCGACAGGGGTCAAAACAAAAAAAGCATGATTTTTTGCCATTTCTTACAACTTTATTTGCGAAAAAAAAATATTTTAAATAATGATAATATTCCGATTTTAGGTTCATATAGAGCGCAATACTATGAAGAAAGTAACTGCCAATTTTCAAAACGAAACGGAATTTTCATTTAAAATTTTGGGAACATATTTTTCAATAGTTTTACTAACAATTTATGAAATTAAAAAAAAATCGATTTTTTGAACCGTCTAACCCTATTTCTCCCCTTAACGCCAGTGAGACCACGAGGCACAACTAGTCTATATATATACGGGAAGATTCTTGTGATGGAAATGTTTTGCTCAACTTTTTTTTCATGAAATTACGATAATTTACTACTTGAAGAACAGGACTCCATCATCTTCACTGTCTCGTTATGATACTGTATCCTTTCGACGAGTCAATGAAAAATTATCAAATTTTTATCACATCGCAAGATGATTAACGGGGGGGGGGGGGGGGGGCAAGGTTAATTCAGTGAAAAAAAAGCATATTTTCAAGAATTTCTTTAGACGATACAGGTACTGCTGGTTTATTCATTTACTTTCCATATAATAATACAACACCTGAACTATATTCTCCCAAATTTTCATTGCAAAATATTGATAAATAAGCCGTTGGCAGCAAATCTCCGCAGGCGCCTCGAAAAAAAGTTGTTTTGCGGTGTACGCTATAACTTGTCACTGGATCTTCCGAAACAAAAAAGTCAAAATGTGTTTATTGGGTAAGATGTTTCTTGAGGTAACGTTGTTGAGTTTTTTTTTTATCGATTTTTTCATTTTTGGTAGCACTTGAAAGTCAAAAACGCGATTTTCGCTAAAAAAAAATCGGCAAATTTGTTATTGTAAAATAAAAAAGAATTATCTAAAAAAAACTCAGCAGCGTTACCTGGTGATTTATGTGTAGAAATATGGTACAAAATTTGAAAAGAATCGGTGCATTAAATTTTGAGTTACAGCGTACACCGACTTCATTCATTTGTTATATATTGTTGATGTTATATCATTCATTTAAAAAATTCAAAAAAAATTAAAAAAAAAAGTTTAAATACCTTACCCCGCCCTTAATAGTTCTGCTGGAGAGTTTTTTTTCCAATTTTTTTTCAACCCCTATTTCCCGCGTACGTTGTTTCCGAATTTATTATAGAAAATCATGAAATCTACGCAATAATTCTTCTATCTATAATTACACGATCATTTACAAACGACTGTATCGATTTCTCGAAAAAAAATTTCATTAAATTCACCATAGCCTAATATCCTATGGTAATAGTACATTTGTGTAAAAAATTTCAACCCGACAGCTCGAAAATTTCATGATCCATCCGTGAGTCATATTTGCATGTACTTTCAACACAGATTTTTGCAAAATTTTTAAAATCTTACAGAGTTCAAAATAATTTGTGAACTATCATGAAAACCGTAGTGGACGAATGGTTGTTACTGACTTAAAACGTGTGCCAAATTTCAATCCGAAAACTCGAACGTAATCGACGTTACAGTGGTTTGAATTTTTCACTTCTGTCAAACGCAACATCCATTCGGAATTTTTTAGATAATGGGATTTTGGGATATTGCGGAACGCAATGGCAATGAAAAAAAAGCGATATTTCCTTTTAAAGAAAACAAACCTCTCTCTAGATGGAAGCAGAAGACACTCGTTGTAACAAAATACATACAATTCCATTAAAAACTTTCGCATTGTCATTTGTGTCATCTCGCGAGAGCACCGCGAGTTTATTCGCTTTGTTGCGGCTCGGAGAGACAAAACGCGCTTGTTCTAATCAAGCCGAATACGAATTGTATTCGACACAAGGTTTCACCCGTACCCGCCAGTAGTTTGACCGGTTCTCTTCCCGGTCACGCTCGAGCTTTCGTTCTGTATATATGACTCTCTCGCGCTGTAGCATTTCGATTGTTTGTTTGATTCTCTCGTCCATCCTCTCCGCTCTTTCTCTCTGTCGATGTGGAACTTGGCTGCTGTCGTGCTCTCGAGAGTGGAGATTGTCGAATGTCCCCAATGGAAGTTGGCTTTAATTACGGGAAGAGCATCGGAACAATACGTCCTGCACGCGTGTTAACACCCGTCGCTAACTATATACACAGCCGGTATCTTGTTCATCAACATCATCCACGCGCTATCCGATTAACCAATCCTATCGCCGCAGCTCCGACAAATTACCAAAGAGACGACTAACATTTTTCAACGCAAAAGTCCCTAAAGTGTTCATGCGTATTTGAAACTATACGATCAACGTTTTTTTCCCAATTGAAGTGAGGGGTTGTTGAGGAAGTTACATCTTAAAACTTCTCGGCATGTCACGGTTAGAATGTTGAAATTTCCATTCGATGGAACTATTCGACCCTATAATGGCCTGAGTAATTGGATTAAAATGGATATTAAATGGACATGGATGCCAGCGTTTCTTTTACGATGAGGCAAACGAATTTATTCGATCCCACTCCGTCCCAGCGAGTTTGTACGCAACAAACTTTTGTGTTGTATGTTTTATTGCAAATCGTTGAAGAGAAACATAAAAGAGGGATTCAAAGTGATTTGCTCGATAGTAGAGGAGAGTCTCAACATGCAAGTATGATTGCAATGTATAACTCGTTGTGTAGCGATTCGTCGATAATACTCTGCCATTGCGGGAGAGCGTTGGTAAGTCTTCGAGAATCCCTTAGCTTGTCGAATATAACGTTTTTTTTTTTTTTGCTTCTTTGAACGTTTCATCCACTTCCCTTCTTCGCTCTTTCTCTCATTCTTTTCGCGAGTCTCAACGACCGCGAGAACGTATTCAAGACGTTGACTCCGGGTGAGAGGGAGGTCGGGGGTTGAAGATGAGGGTTTGAGGGGGGTTAACGTCGTCTAAGCCCTCCCTTGTGGCAATTCTTCGGATATCAGGCAAGCTTTCTCGTCTCAGAACACCACACACAGAAAGGCAAATCCCTTATCTTGGCTGAGGAAAGTAAGAAGTGCATCTTTCTCTCTCTCTCTCTTTGGCCCGTCCTTGGGGGATTAATTGCGCCGTAAAACGCGAATTCAAATCGTCGGAGGCTCAAAGAAACGAACTGGTTTTCCCTTTTCTTCGTTTCTCGGACTGTGAAAGAGACGACGGTTGGTTGCTTGAAGAGACGCTATGGCTTCCTCTCTTACCGGTCCCAAGATGGTTCCCTCTCTCATTTTGCCCCAAGGAGTCTCTATCTCTCTCTTTCTTAACCGCCCAATCTCTCTCTCTCTCTCTCTCCTCAACTGCAATCAGTATCGTACAAATTGCTTGCAATCGCCTCTCGCAATTAATTCCGGCTCATCCTCTCCGGGGATTTATTATTCTCAATAATACTTGACGATATTCCGGAGATCGTTTCAGCGACCACAACGACCACGAAGACGGAAACGACGGCGTGTTTTTTTTTCTCTCTCCCTCTCTCTCTCTCTCTCCCTCGTCGTCTCTCATTTTCTTCCTTAGAATTCTCGTTTCGCAATTCTCATTTATCCGTTGTCGCTCGTGAAAAATCTTATCATTACTATAATGCGATATCATATTTTCTATATAACTACGCCGCACATATAAATTTGTGTATATAAGATTGTTACATGAATGATAAAACGAAATATGACAATTACACGTTCGAACGAGCAGACAGAACATATACTTTTAAACGTCGAATTGTTTCTGCCTTGGAAACAATCTTGTATAGATAAATTTCTTTGTTTTAGCCAGCGATACAGCGTGGTGTTTTTATGTCAAGGAGTTTACAAATGGAATTTTAACTTTGACGTGAAAGCAGATTGCTAAAATTGTTTTTTTTTGTTCACAAGTTTTACAGTTGCGAAAGTAAAAAAAGTCACAAATTCCGCGTGTTTGCTGTTTGGGACAGCGTCCCAGTTGTGTGGCAGTTGTGTGGGAATCGCGAAAGAAAATTAATAAGTCAGGTATCATCGTGAATACGATAAACATTCGCGAATTTCAGATGACACCTACCCCTCCCGGTGTTATCGCGTGCAATAAACATTTTTCTTCATCTTGTCCGGAATACTACACATATCTCGCTACGGTCTGACGGAATATTCTATGGCTTCGCTCGCGAGTGAACCGTTGAAATCCCGACTTTTAGATATATATATTTTTTGTTTTTTTTTTTTCCGTAAAAAGGCCGAGGATACGAAAAAAGAAGGCCAACTCAAGGGAGAGAGAGACGCGCGAGAGCACGGAAAGGTTTTTGACTCCGAGTCTATCTCTGTGCGTCGAATATACGGGTAGGAACAAAGTTGCACGTCGGGGGTGAGGGTCGTGCAGTGCGGAAAAGGTGAAAAGTGGCGTTGGCTTGCCACTCTAGAGTCCGGCGTCACGCGGGGAGAGCGTTCAAAACTTTGGCATCAGAAAATTCTTACCGACGACTCGCGAAGAATATCTGTGATAAACTTATAAAGTTTCTCGAGCACAAGTGCGCACACGAAAGCTCTCTTTCTCTTCTCGACTCCCCCATCGCTCAGATAGAGAAAGAGAGAGGAAGAATCACAGGACTCTTTTTCACACTGCAGCTCCTTTCGCAGCACATTTGCTGTGTTGCCTGATGCCTGGTTCTCAGCATTCATATACTATCGATGTATATTTTCTCTTGTATAAAAGGCAAACTTGTTTGTCATATCGCTTCTGGCATTTTCATTAAAAAAAAATATAAAAAACATTCAGCATGACATCGTCGCGATATTATTTTTGACTTTTTTTTTTTGTCGTGAAAATTGATGAGTCCGCGAGTTTAAGGAAGACACGCTGAGGTTAACGATGTCTTTATGCTTGGTCACCGCGATAAAAGTAAAATATAGATTGTTGTGAGATGGCTTTGAGGCTGTATGACGAGGTGATTAAGCGGTCGAACGAGAATCGATCCTGTATGACTCTTGTTAGATCTCCGACGTATATGTATGTGGGTGTAGTTATATTCAAGCTATCTTTCCCGGGGTTATTGAACGTTACGACGACACATAAAGTAACCCCCCGCGTTGTTGGACATTTTTAATATCTTCGTGCTCGTTTCGTATATACCATCGTCGGCCATGTCCCATTTTCTTCGGAAACGATAGCTCTTGTTCGTCATTTTTTTTACTCTGTTCACGTACTTTATTTTACTGTACGAGGTCTGTTCAAAAAGTATCGCGAATTTTGAATTTTCGCGGTCTACGTATATTCGATTTTCGATATTTTTGTCGCCTTAGGTTGGTACCCGTGTCTCTCAGTTATGCTGAAAAAATCGGCCATTTTGAATGTTTAGTTAATTGTTGACAGCTGTTTTGGTTAGACGTGTTTTGGCTTGTCTTTGATTTTTGCCTGTTCCAAAAAAGCAGCTTCCATTGCGATGATTGAGCTTTGGTTTCCACGTCATAACCATAAACCCATGATTCGTCACCAGTTATGACCCTCTGGAGCAAATTTGGGCCGTCGCGGACCGAGTTCAACGGCTCCTTAGCAATGTTAACGCGACACTGTTTTTCTCCGAAATTGAGCAATTTTGGCACGAATTTCGCGGCGAACCGTCTCATGCCCAAATCATTGGTAAAAATCGAATGGCACGAGCCAATCGATATGTTTAGTTCCTCGGCAACTTCTCTAACGGTGATTCGACGATTGGTCAATATTATTTTCTTCACTTCATCAATGTTTTCGTCTGTTGTTGATGTGCTCGGGCGTCCGGAACGCATTTTGTTGTTCGCATCTTCTCGGCCCTCTGAAAACATTTTGTACCACCGATAAACGTTGCTTTGGTCCAAGGTAGCTTCACCATATGCCACAGTCAACATTCGGAATGCGTCCGCGCACTTAATTTTGTTTTTCACATGAAATTTGATACAGATTCTTTGATCCATTTTTTGGCTCGTACGTTATTGAACATTTTCTAAAATGTACTCGAGCCTCAGATGTCTCAGTCTCGTGGAATGCTAGTCGCGTCGCGAAGTTATCGAAGGGTTGATAAACGTTAATTTCAGTTCAATATAAGCAATTATTAGTGATTTCGAAAAAATTTTAATTAACGGGTATGGCGACAGTAGCGGATATAAAATCATGTACACATTAAACAATTTTTTTTGGTATGAAAAAGTAATTTATTTTAAAAACTAATTACACATCTATTTAGTATAAATATGAAGCTAATAAAAAATATTTTTTCTTTTGATATACAAAATGGCCGACTACTGTTATTTTCTTTTGGTATGTTTTTCTCGCGGCGTGACATTTGGCATCCACAATTTTTGGCCTAGAACGAGAAAAAAAAATGCTCGTTAATCTACATCAGAATACCTCGGGAAGTACGTACGGAATTTAAAAAATATTGTTTTATTCGAATATTGTAGGCGTTTGAAGTTAAAAGGTGAATTTTCAGTGAAAAATTTCGTATAAAACTGCTCATAAAATGGAAAGTTTTCAATTAATCTCTCTAGGTATTCTGGTGTAGATTAAAGAGAATTTCATTTTTTTTGTAGCCCAAAAATTGTGGCTGCCAAACGTCACGCCGCGGAACGCCTCAAAAAAAAAGAGACCAAAAGCAAATAGCAGTAGTCGGCAATTTCGTACAACAAAAAAAATATTTTTTATTAGCTTGATATTTCTACTAAATAGATGTGTAATTAGTTTTATAAATAAATCATTTTCTCATGGAAAAAAAAAATTGTTAAATGTGCACATGATTATATACCCGCTACCGTGGCCAGACCCCTTCAATATTGAAAATGACGGATACATTTTTGTTTCCGATGTCACGAGTGGTATCAATCAATCATAAATTGAAAATTATCCATTAATAACTATGAAATATAAAAAAATGTCGGTCAAGGTCTACCAAACGTATTGAGTTTATTTTTTCAAACATTCATTCTCGGATACTTTATATCGCTTTCGAAGATTGGGGTGTTGACAAAGCGGTTTCAAGCCATTGCCGTTGACACGGGGGTGAGGGGATGAATGGATGTTGGTGAAAAACGCAACGCGGAAACTTTTATCCGTCATTTGCGTGCACTGTCGTATATGCATCGGGCAATCACGAAATGAGAATTCGCGTACGCATATAATTATTCAATCGTTATTACCTCGTGAAAGGAAAAAAAAAGTTATTTAGCACAACATCAAGAAGAAAGGAAATTATCGAATAGCCGGTAATTTAAGGGTCGTAAGAAGAGAACCTCCAAAGTAACTCTTGGGTCTCACTTCGTGGAACATTAAAATATGCGATATAACATAAACTGTGACCCGCACGCCGTCGTTAATTAATCAAAACTTTACGATCAACCTTGTTAATTTTTTTTCCCTCTTCTTCGCTTTTTTCTTTTTCTTTTTTTTTCCTACGGGACGATTCCTTCGAGGGTGCCCATCAAGTCCCTCTCCTTCTCACTCTTGTATAATATCCGACTCGAGCGCCACTCTCTTCCTCTCTCTCTTTCCCTCTGTACCTTCGCCGCACTCTCGACTTTCATGAATTATTCATAACGCGCGATTAATGCGATTAAATATTTAATCACTCCGGTTATATTCTTTCACTTGGCTCGCGTTTACATACAGCGTATAGCACGGTGGATTAAATAGCCGTTATAGAAAACGACGATTTCACGTATACTCAAACTGTAGTTCCACGTATCCGTAGACTTTTCTACGGACATTTTTATATACTATATTTTTTTCGTTATATAAATATTTATATGTACATAGATTTATTTTTGTTTATATGTATACGAGAGATTCCACGCTAATTCGGCTGGCCGTTCTTCGCCCTCTTGGTCCATGATTATATTAAGGGAGGAAATAGGATTAGACGGTTCAAAAAATCGATTTTTTTTTATTTCATAAATTGTTAGTAAAACTATTGAAAAATATGTTCCCAAAATTTTTAATGAAAATCCCGACTCGTTCTATTGTTATAAGCCATTAAGGGAGGAAATAGGGTTAGGACGTTTTCTCAATGATTTTCATGAATCTTTTTATAGTATAAAAAATGAATATAATTTATTGAAACGTTGAGAATATTTTATACAGATATTTAAGTATAGACTATAAAATTTTTGAAAAATTTCCTTGAAAAACACCGAAGAAAATTTATGACTGCCTTGACTTTGTTTTTCTTGGTACTATTTTTTCAAACGCGTTTTTCTGAAAACGACTTTTTTTTAACTTGCGTATACGCTAGTTTGAAAAGTTTTCAACCAATCATTTTGAAAATTGGCAGTTACTTTCTTCATAGTATTGCGCTCTATATGAACCTAAAATCGAAATATTATCATTATTTTAAATAATTTTTTTTTGCAAATAAAGTTGTAAAAAATGGCAAAAAATCACGTTTTTTTGTTTTGACCCCTGTAAAAAATTCAATTTTCTATTTTTTTGATAGCATTCAGGTTCATATAGAAGAGAGACATATAATAAAAGTAAATTCCAACCTCGTTTGATTTCAGATGAAAATTGTGGCTTCCAGAATGTACGCAAAATGCTGAGTCTGATTGTGACCTGCAATATGGGGTCGCTAATATCTTCGGTGTTTTTCAAGGAAATTCTTCAAAAATTTTATCGTATATACTTAAATATATGTATAAAATATTCTCAAAGTTTCAATAAATTATATTCATTTTTTATACTATAAAAAAATTCATGAAAATCATTGAGAAAACGCTGTCTAAACCCTATTTCCCCACTTAATGATTCCATTCTAAAAGTTCATTTAGTTTTTTTCTTCTTCTACGCTACCTACTATTTCCGATTATTTATTTGCCAAATTTTTCATAACTATGACTTTCTGCATTTTCAAAAATCTGCAAAACATTCTCACTTCGTTTTAAACTACGAATCAAAGCAATCCGACATTGGCCTCTATTTTGTGATGTTTTCTAACAAAAAACATCTATGAAAAAAAAGAATTGAATACCTCTTAGGGTTGGGAAAATATGATTGAAAGAAAATTGCACTGCTTCGGCATGGAACGCCTCGTGTATAAAAATATTCAAATCGCTGCACTGCACCCTTCGGGTTATTCAATTGTTCTCACTCGTACCGAGTACTTGACCCACGATAGTTAGGAATATACTTGTTCAAAGAGCATTTTTATTTTCACGAGGGAAAACGTGAGTGGGTCAACAATCTTAAACACGGCCAGTAAACCCTTTTAATTTGAACCAGAATAATAATAATAATAATGATAATAACAAACGAGCTGTTTTTGTTTGTTAATTTACGAACGAATATTTTTCATTTTTTTACATTTCTTTTCGTTCTCTAACTAAAGGGTAGTTCTTAAAGAATCTTGACCAAACCTTGCGTTATCGACTTTTCGGTAACATGTCGAGAGGATGTCTGAAAGTCGTAAAGGAGAAATGGTGAGTTGGCCGTATAGCATGTATAAGGAACGTACAAGCTTTCGGTCTCGTATCGGAGCGTGAGAGGAGCGAGCATTTGAATATCTCAAAGACCTATACATATTCGAATGGGGGTTGCTCGCAAGCGGTGCACATGGTAAGAGAGAAAGGTAGAGGGGAAGAGAACGGAAGATGGAAGCGGTCCATCGGAAGGAACGCGCCGTCGCTTGACTTCCTTCTCATGTATACATATGAGAATGTGTGTACGTTCGCGAGTGAGATATCTAAACAGTCGTTAGGTCGAGTGTGTATCTACGTCGATGAATACAGTGCAGTGAGGTTGTCCTCGGGAGCTACGATGGATGCTGTACTCTTTCTCTCTCTCTCTCTCTCTCTCTCTCTCTCTCTCTCTCTCTCTCTCTCTCTCTCTCTCTCTCTCTCTCTCTCTCTCTCTGGTTTCCTCTTCATTCTCTTGCTCTCTCACTCTCACTCTCTCTCTTTATCCATCTCCCATGTGAACCACAAAATGTATAGTGACATCTTTTGAGTCTGTAGGGTAGCCCGCGGTAGCAACGGGGTCCATCTAGCCTGAAGAGTGAACGCGACAAAGAGAAAGAGAAAGAGAGATATATAGCTCGAGGCGAGGTTGCCTTGAGAGGTGTGCGGCAAGCGATCTGCCATTTGGACCACTACAAGAGACTTGGCCACACTTCACTCTGTACACGTCAAAACAACCCCTATATAGAATCTTCTCTCCATGTCCCTTCCGCTCCTTCTTCTCCTCCGCTCACTATCTCTTTGCTGTTGGCGTACCAATACAACCATTATCTCCTTCTCGTCGCACGCGTGATATAGAGGGTATAGACATTTTCGTTTCATCGTTGGGGGATGTTTTCTTTGCGCGTTGTAGTGTATACTCGGTCTCACCGAATATTCTTGAAGATTCTCGGCATTATATTTTCTCACCGAATATTTTTGAAGGTTTCACCGAATATTCCTGAAGATTCTCGACATTATATTTTCTATTGATTCTAACGTGTTTGGAATCTTTTCTACCGGAATCACTACGTCAGTATAGAGGGAATGTTGACATGAGAATTAGGATGATAATGATGGACCAAAATTACGAGGAGAAAAATGGTGACATTCAATTTTTTTGATAATAAATTAGGCAAGTTGCACAATGAGATATTATCATCATCAATCAATTTTCATTAACTAATACTACTTTTGCCCACTAGTAGCCGCTAGTTTTACTCTGATTCGAAATTTTGGCCTGTCGGAATTTTGCCCCGTCGAATAAATACACTGTCGTCTGTTTACCCTTTTCGGGACATACAAATTCTAATATATTTGGCTTCGAACTTTTTTTTTCTTAACCTTTTCAGGTATAAAACTTGACCGTTCGGCAACTCGAGTTTCTAACACCACAATTTTTCGGAACTTTACGTTTTCTAATTATTAAAATACGATTTTTTAAGTAGTAGAATTTTTGATTTTCGATACTTTTGCAGATCGGTCCCATAATTATTCTTGTCATTTAATCCTCGATGTATAACTATTCTTCGCAATGACATTTCTGTTTTAAAAAGGACGGATTTTAAAAATTTGGAAAAGTTTGAAGATCGTCCCACATAAATTCGGAGTTTTGAACCGTCGAAGCTTTTACAGTTCGAAACTTCGACCCCGCCCCTTAAATTCGTATGATTTTTCGTATCGATTCATACCCATTCGATGTTATTTACAGTCGATTATTCAAGCTGTCGTCGGAATGAACCGTGTAATTCGTACTATTAAAATTCGCAGTTTTGCACCGTCGAAGATTTTACGGTTCGAAACTTCGACCCGGCCCCATTTAGTCGGTCATAAGTAGCGAATATCAGGCACCGATATAAAAATTAATTACATTGACAATTGTAAGAACATCGAGGGTATATTTAAGTAACAATATTGACACGTTAGTGTCAATAATGGTACTTAAATAATGCTACTTAATATACCAATGAAACTTAAGTACCATCATTGAAACGTTAGTGTCTTCGTTTATGATATTATCGATTATTCGAGTGTCGAGCCATTAACACCGAAGAAAGAGGGTTGCATTGGAGATAAGTTTCGGGGGGTGTCTATTCTCGATGGAGTCATGTGGCCACGAGCTTTGCTTAATGCGATACATCTTGCCGGAACTATCTTAACCGCGCTCTCTCTCCCTCTCCTCGTTCTCTAGAGACAGATAGTAAATGGTGTAGGAGGATGAAGAAGGCTTAAATTCACGCATGCTAGAGAACGCACACGCCATTTTAACCCTACATCGTACAACCCCGCTCGTTCTGAGCTCTGCGTTCTGGGAGGTGAGCATTCGAGGAAATCCCTCTCGTCCGTTCTCTTCATCCTCCTCGTGAAACCTTTCGGTCTGTGCTATTGAGTTTTCGTTTGCTCGCTTTTCCCTCTACCCTTTAGTAATAATATATTTGTCCCGCGGGTGTCGCTAAAGACTCGGGGCTTTGCCCTCTCGGAGGACCCGAAGAGATCCCTCCCCTAACCCGACCATTATCTTATATACGAGGAAGTTTGCCACGACTTGTACGTTACCGCACACACACACACACACACACATACAAATACCCGCTCATTGCCAAACTCGCCGGGCCTCCTCTAGTCTCGATGTACCAATGGCCCCGGGTAAACGTGTACAATTTTACTTGTGTATATGTTGGCCCTAAAACCCCTTAGTGGAAGACTCCTACCGCACGCCGGAGGTTGGCATCTCAGAGGTCAACCTCTAAGATTGCATCGCCGAAAAGGACTTAGCCTCCCTCGTGAGCTTCTCTTCCTCGTGCCAATGTATATACCCTCTCTCTAGAAACCCCATTCGCATCTGCTTGGGAGGGGGCAAGTCCGATTCCCCGTTGTATGTGCTCCATGACGTATATGGACGCGGTAGTGTCGGTCGTTAATCAAAATCTAACCGTACATCTTTCACGCGGTGTACAGCGAACATTTGACATTTACAATGGATCCGTTTTATGAATCGTGTACAATTTCACTTGTACCATTTATTCCCAAGGACGTTTTTCTCAAGATCAAAGTATCGACATTGGATTTTTCTTTCGAAAATGTTTTTCCCCTTCGCGCCGTTGCGTCCAGTCTAATATATTCTCGAATCGTTCATGAAACTGTCATTTCATATCATCATTTTGACTTTTACATCCCGTACAGTTGTTTATTTTATCAGGTATTAGTTTTGGTGGATTTTTGTTTGCTCGAAATGCACTCGAGTAGTGTTTGTGTCGTGCATGTTGTTGCGCATTACATCGCTGCTCCCGACGTGGCATCCGTGAATATTTTGACTTTTAACAAACAAAAGGGCGCAATAGAGATGATTTTTATACGCGCAATGCGGGCTTGCCGCCCTTTTGTTTGATAATACTCGATATAACGTCGACCCGGCTAGATCACGTCTTGATGTCGTCGACGACGACAACGAGATCCTTCCGCGAGTATATCACGTTCAAACGCAAAACACACTTTGCAGGAGCCACCGGGCTCCGCGAGTGTCTCGTCTGTGGATGTATCCGAAACTGCTTGTATGCTCTATATCCCGTTGTAGAGACGGAACGGAAACGACATCGTTGAATGTAGGAGAAGGAAGCTCACTTGGGAAATTCGATACGAAGGTTGTCCCATGTATATTTGAGGATTGTATTGCTCAACGTACGCGAGAGGAAGAACCAAGAGGAGACCTCTCTCTCTCTCTCTCTCTCTCTCTCTCTCTCTCTCTCTCTCTCTCTCTCTCTCTCTCTCTCTCTCTCTCTCTCTCTCTCTCTTCCTCCATCTCTCTCTCTCTTTCATCAGTAAGAGGGGTCGAAGGATACACGATGCTCTATACACACTTTGAGAGCTGCGAGGTGAACACGCCACCCTTGTGTACCCTCGAAATGTTTGGGATTGTTAAGATCCCCTATATCTATAGGTAAATAACTCAGACGACGGTCTGAATCTTCGAATTCAATATTACGAATCTTGAACTAATTGGAAAATCCATTCATTCATTTCATTTAGCGAGGTTTTTCTATATTGTCAATTATTTTCGACGAAAATTTCATAAATCGGCGGCTTTTTCGTTCGAAATGTCTGTTTCTAATGTAAAACGATCATTTCTCATGAAATTCCCTGTCGTGATATTCAATTAGTTTTCGGATTGAAATTTGGCACACATTTTAAGTCAGTAACAGCCATTGGTCCACTACGGTTTTTATGATAATGCACAAATTATTTTGAATTCTGTGAGATTTTTAAAATTTTGCAAAAATCTGTGTTGAAAGTACATGCAAATATGACTCACGGATGGCTCAAGAAATTTTCGAGCTGTCGGGTTAAAATTTTTTACACAAATGTACTGTTACCATAGGATATTAGACTATAGTGAATATAATGAACATTTTTTTCGATAAATCGATACAGTCGCTTGTAAATGCTCGTGTAATTATAAGTAGAAGAATTATTCGGTGGATTTCATGATTTTCTATAATAAATTCGGAAACAACGTATGCGGGAAATAGGGGTTGAAAAAAAATTGACAAAAAACTGTCCAACAGACCTATTAAGAGCGGGGTAAGGTATTTAAACTTTTTTGCATTTTTTTAAATTTTTTAAATGAATGATATAACATCTCAAGAATATTGTATCAACATTTCAAGTCGATCGGAGCAAAATTAACGGAATTATGAGCATACGAGCGTCCGTTGCTCTAGACCGGTTTTCTAGTGTGCAAAACTTTAAGGTAGTAGTCTGTTAACTTAAGCCGATTTTCATGTCTTTTTTGGAGGGCGTTTTTTTGTAGGAAAATAAGAATGAATCGTTTTGGATATTTCGAATGTTTTTATTAACATATTAAAGATACAAAAAAAAATTTGTTTGAAAAAATTTAATAGTTTATTATTATTATTATTATTGATCGAAGTTGGCACCTCGAAAAAAAAAGCGCGTGGGTGGCCCCGGTGATTTTGGCTCTTGATGTTATCTGAAATAAAAAATTCTTGATAATTCTTAATCTATAGACATGTCATTCTGGTCGGAACTACTGAAGTTATATTTCATGGATAAATAACAAAATAGCGGACTTTGGAAAAAAAAGTTTTTTTTTCCAAAGTCCGCCATTTTGTTATTTATTTGTTTATTTGTTTTGTTTATTTATTTATTTGGAAAAAAAAGTTTTTTTTTCCAAAGTCCGCCATTTTGTTATATATCCATGAAATTTAACTTCAGTAGTTCCGACCAGAATGACATATCTATAGATTAAGGATTATCAAGAATTTTTTATTTCAGATAACATTAAGAGCCAAAATCACCGGGGCCACCCACGCGCTTTCTTTTTCGAGGTGCCAACTTCGATCAATAATAATAATAATAATAACCTATTAAATTTTTTCAAAAAATTTTTTTTTTGTATCTTTAATATGTAAATAAAAACATCCTAAATATCCAAAACGATTCATTTTTATTTTTCTACAAAAAAACGTCCTCCAAAAAAGACATGAAAGTCGGCTTAAGTTGCCAGACTACTACCTTGAAGCGTTTTTCTGAAGCTTGTCATTTTTTAAGTCCGTGTACGCTGTAAATCAAAATCTAATGCACCGATTCTTTGGAAATTTTGTACACTATATCTACACATAAATCACCAGGTAACGCTACCGAGTTTTTTTAATAATTATTTTTTATTTTACAATAACAAATATGCCGATTTTTTTTAAGGAAAGTCGCGTTTTTGACTTCCAAGTGTTACCAAAAATGAAAAAATCAATAAAAGAAAAAAAGTCGACCGCGTTACCTCGAGAAATATCTCACCTAATAAACGCATTTTAATTTTTTTGTTTCGGATGATCCAGTGACGAGTTATACAGTACACCGTAAAACAACTTTTTTTCGAGGCGCCTGCGGAAATTTGCTGCCAACGGCTTATTTATCAATATTTTGCAATGAAAATTTAGGAAAATATATTTCAGATGTTCTATTATTATATGGAAGGTAAATAAATAAGCTAGCATTACCTGTATTGTCTAAAAAAATTCTTGAAAATATGCTTTTTTTCACCGAATTAATCTTACCCCCCGTTCAGATCACAGAGTGTTCATTGCTGTTGATTCGGCTAATTTTCCCAAACTAGAAGAAATCTCGAATGATGCGCTAGAAAAATGATTTGAGCGATGGAATAATGAAATGATGGTACGAAATTGTGGGTGATAATTATTGCCGCAGAAATTCAGAAAGTAAAATCAAAATGAGCATATATGCAGAAACTTTATTGGTTTCATTAGACAATTCAGCGTTTCCGTCTCTCATCTTGTACCTTAGATGCGCAATAAAATATAGGATTTGACAAAATGAGAAAAGCCCGCGAGAGATATATCTAGACGGAGAGGTTTCGTTTATATAGAGACTCACGGCAATTCGGTACGGGTGGTCTTGTCGCGTGTCCTTGTCTCACTTTTCTCGTTTTGTCGCGAGCGCGAATCTCTCTCACTCGCGTCACCGTGTCGCGATCACGCGGGATAACAGTTTTAATTAAGCAACTCCCCCCCCCCCCCTGCCCCACTTCCATGGATCTCTTTCGTACGGACGGAATGAATGAGCTTGCGAGTCAAGCTGATTGCTGATATTAATAGCGTCTACGACCGTCAAAACTTCCTCGTGCGAAAAGTAAAAGAGCGAACGAGAGAGAGAGAGAGAGAGAGACAGTTTGGGCAAAACGTAGAGTTTAGCGCAAAAGGAAGCCATACCGTTTCCGTAAAACGAATTTTTCATGCCGTACGGCAGGACAAGCAGCCCATTGCGAATATTCTGTATCGCTCGTATTTTCCCTCCGACTCATCCTTATTTCTCCCCCTCGAGGAGGCGCTCGTCGAACCGACTACGCTCTCTCGCCTGGATTGAAAAATTTTACGAACTAACACAATTTCCAACCTCATGTGGCGTTTCATTAACGAATAAACAAGCTTTTCATCACTCGCCAAAGCAGAGTTTAATGTGTGCATATAGACGTACTAGTTTATTTGTTTTTTGGCGTTGATTTTTTTCGTTGCCCAAACAAAACCTTGTATCTGCGTGTTAACAGGTGTGGTCTCCATGATTTCAAGTAGAAAAACATGTATTTCGTTGATTGTTCAAAATGATAACAACGATTTTTGGCGAATTATCGTTGATCAAACACTTTGAATTTTAAGGTTTCCGAAAAAGTGCTTTTCTCGCTTTTTGCAATGTTTTAATACCCTTTCCGATCGAAAATTTTCCGCTGATTACGAATAACACTGAGTTTTTGTCGAAAGCTCAAAAAATCAATGGGAAAAACGCGAAAATAAAAAATAATTACCTTTTCAACTGTTTTCAACGGAATTTTTAGTTTCTCAAGGAAATGGCTACTGAATTCGTAATCAGCGAATCAAAATACATCGATATAACGTCCTAAAAGCAAATTTAAAAATTCAAAATTTTTTTCCATATCGGCCAAGCAGAAGTGGTTTCACTAAAATCGCTGTAACGTTGCTTTCCGATGGAGTTGGAATCCCACTCCGTGCTCATTCTTTTCTTAACCGTTCAACCTTTGAAATGTCACTTCATTCATTGAGCTACGATTTTTTTTCGATTTTTCATAGATTTTCAAAGTTGGACCATCGATTTTTGCGAATTTCTCCATACATACCCCTTCGCATTTTTTTCGCCGATTTTCAATCTGCTCTCACGGCTACAATAATTGAGATATCGGGATAATCCAGAATGCATTCTCTAAGTCAAATCGAGACGTTATCAAAAACCCCCTCAAAACCCAAATTCGATGAAACGGGAGTGAGGTTATCGCCATTTGAAATTTTGACATTTTAAGGTTTCTGCAAGAGTGGGTAAAAAAATGGCAAAAAATTTTTTTTCTTTTTTTCCAATATTTCGATAGCCTGTTTGGTCGGAAATTTTTCGTTGATTACGAATAACACCGTGTTATTGTTTTTAATTCTTTAAATCAATGGGAAAAGCGCAAAAATTGAAAAAAATCACTTTTGGACGATGGTTGAACACAGTTAGGGATCCAGACCGGGATCCCCATCGGAATTCATTTTACGACCGTTTCATTTCGATCATGAGATCTGATCGGATCTCCAGACGGATTATTACCGGTGACCAGTAATAATTACGGGAATTCAGCATGGATCCCCGCCACAATTTCTACACGGCAACTCGAGAAACGTCGAGTTATTTCAGAGTTTGTGAAAGATTTTAACGGGTCAATGCCTCTGTGTCAGTATACTACAGATGGCCAGTGAATCGATCGACCAACAATAATGACCGTGTTTTATTATACCCATGTGTTTTACGATTATCGCTGGGAGTGATAAAAGTGAAACGATTTTTTCTTCAATGGTTCAGCAGAGTCGAAAAACTCCTCGGCCCCTCGGAACATTATTTCCGTCAACCAGATGGCCTCTGCCGCGAAATATTCGTCAATTTTTCTTGTACCTATTGTCTCTCAAAGATTCTCCCGAAACCTCGCGAAGTTTATGAGCCTTATAGAAAGAAAAAAAAAACAAATATCATTCGAAAATAATTGTTTTTTAATCTCTTTATTTTTTTTTCGATCTCGAAGATCTATCGTAGTGATAATATGCGAGAATTCAGGAACATTTCGTACATGACCGGAGGGGGATGTTCAGTCGCGTTACGTGTTACGAAGGATCCTCGACAATTCGCACCCCCCCGGGACTAAGGAATAACTTATTTCGGCACTGCGTATAGAGGGTCGAAGTTTCACGCCCATGTTTCTGTTGGGGATATTCAAATGTCACGAGAAGTCGTAGCGCGATTGTGTGCTCGGGGTTGGATATGTCTGATTCGTTCCTGGACGTTAACTCGACACTCCGACTCACCGGCAAGCGGAGACGAGAAAATTGTCTCGGTGTGAACATAGTACACGGACGTCCAAGTCCTTCTGGCTCGTGATGACAAGAGAAAGAGTGAGAGAGCGAGAGAGTAAACGAAGACCAACTGTCGTGCAATTTCGCAAGCATACCGCAGGATGTACGTACGCGCGCTCTCAACGCTTACGAATATTGGCCAGATCGAGGCGAATTTGGTGGCGGAAGCCTCGAAATTTGCATGCTGTAGACTTAGGTCCGAAGAGGCAAGCGAGCGAAACTGTCTGTATATACACGTACATACAAATATTCTATACATGTATGTAGGCGAATATACAGTAACTATACGCGATCCGGTGTGTGCAGGAAAGCCCGGGCCCGGTTCATGCCCTGCCGGAAGGAGGCGAAACGTTGTTGGTGCATAGGGGCAGGGGGGGGAGGGAGAGGTGGTCGCCATTCACGTACATATATATCACCTTCTACTGCAACGTTGGAGTAAACCCCAACGTTGGCTGAATTAAACCCAACTGGGTATAGAGGGTACCCTCTAACGATGGAATAGTTCGGGCTCATAGTTTACCCCGTGTGTATGCCACTCGCGGAAGGTGTTCACCGCCCGTTCTCTTGTGAGCACCAAGCCCCGGGACTAGTTAACGGCGCGGAGAGACTATAATGGCAAACTTCCGAGACCTCTCCTCTCAGTATCTCTCCTTCTTACTCTCGTTGCAACGCTAGCAGGCAGGTCGTCGTTTCGCAGACTGAATATTCGCCGTGCTTGCGCTGACTCTGTGAGAGGAGCCAGCCCACCCTACCAAACTCACCCTCGAATCTCTCGAAAGTGTACTCCGTCCTGTGTATTACAATTTTAGGCCGATCGCTCCATTGCCCAATGTGTTTTGTACTTAAGTAAGAGGAGGATTAAGCCTTGAAAAAGAAAACAGGTGGAACGGTGGACAGAATTTTTGTTTCTGTATGTTGCCGGCGAGATGATGGAAATCTGGCGAGTGCGGAATGAGACTCGAGCAACGAGAGGTTATATCCCCTCGCCGATCCCCTTTGATATGCAAAAGCAAAATGCGGATGGAGAGGACAGCTATACATAGTCCCGTGGTACCCTCGTGTCGATAATGTTGCATTTCAAACTTCCATTAAGCACTTAAAAATAATCTCGTTATCAACTCGTCTGTTATGCAAATTATCTAGATGCATTTGCAAGGGCACGAGCCCGAAGGATCGACGCGTATACATTATATGCATGTATACATGGAAATGCGAATGAGTGTACGATTGGAGTGGACGTTACGTCATTCCGTGCCTTGTATACACTTTAGAGCTGGAAGCTTTTTACCCAATCAACGTTAACATCCGTCCCAATCGTTTCATTGATTCTCTTTCTCTATTCACTCCTCTGAAAGTTACGGCCATGGCTCTCGGTACATTAGCGGGACATTTTCGTCGGTGCGAAGCGTAACAGCCTGGAATAGGATAAGAAATTCAGGAAATGGCGGAGTACCAAGTCGAGATAAAATCTTAGTCATCCCAATGAGTGGACTTTTTCGTGTAGTTCTTTATTCACACAGAGAAGAACTCTGACGATGATTTACAATCGATTATTTTAGAATAGAGATGAGGACATCTAAACACATTGGTATTAAAAACTCGAATTTTCTTTTGAGGTAGTAGTCTGGTAACTTAAGCCGATTTTCATGTCTTTTTTGGAGGGCGTTTTTTTGTAGGAAAATAAAAATGAATCGTTTTGGATATTTAGGACGTTTTTATTTACATATTAAAGGTACAAAAAAAATTAGTTTGAAAAAATTTAATAGTTTATTATTATTTTTATTATTAATCGAAGTTGGCACCTCGAAAAAAAAAGCGCGTGGGTGGCCCCGGTGATTTTGGCTCTTGATGTTATCTGAAATCAAAAATTCTTGATATTTCTTAATCTGTAGACATGTCATTCTGGTCGGAACTACTGAAGTTAAATTTCATGGATAAATAACAAAATGGCGGACTTTTGTTATTAAGCCAAAATCACCGGGGCCACCCACGCGCTTTTTTTTTCGAGGTGCCAACTTCGATCAATAATAATAATAGTAATAAACTATTAAATTTTTTCAAAAAATTTTTTTTCGTATCTTTAATATGTAAATAAAAACATCCTAAATATCCAAAACGATTCGATTTTATTTTCCTACAAAAAAACGCCCTACAAAAAAGACATGAAAATCGGCTTAAGTTACCAATGTGTTTAGATGTCCTCATCTCTATTCTAAAATAATCGACTGTAGATCATCGTCAGAGTTCTTCTCTGTGTGAATAAAGAACTACACGAAAAAGTTTTTTTTTCCAAAGTCCGCCATTTTGTTATTTATCCATGAAATTTAACTTCGGTAGTTCCGACCAGAATGACATGTCTATAGATTAAGAATTATCAAGAATTTTTTATTTGAGATAACATCAAGAGCCAAAATCACCGGGGCCACCCACGCGCTTTTTTTTCGAGGTGCCAACTTCGATCAATAATAATAATAATAATAAACTATAACATTTTTTCAAAAAAATTTTTTTTTGTATCTTTAATATGTAAATAAAAACATCCTAAATATCCAAAACGATTCATTTTTATTCTCCTACAAAAAAACGCCCTCCAAAAAAGACATGAAAATCGGCTTAAGTTACCAGACTACTACCCTAAGCGAACAGAGCTTTCTTCACGAAGAAGCAAAATTATCGAAAAGCTGTACGAAATAGTACGTAATTGTCCATACACGTGCAATCTTGAATATCCTTTTTGTCGACGTTTGGTTGACTTGAGCGCAGTCTTCATCTCACGTCAATAGAATTCTCGCGTGTTCCTTGACTTCTGAACTTCACAAAACATTTCAACGTTCCATCATCGCTCTGTGAAATCGTCGACGATATAACACGAGTCACACGCGCTTACAGTAGAAACCACATATAGATTCTCGGTAGTCTCTAAATCAAAAGCTATATACATACACAGAGATATAGGGAGATATATTTATATATTGTAAACCAACCGCGAGCATACACCGTTCAAGTGTCTCTAGGTTTCCGTGGCTCTTTGAGCAATTATTTATGGTAAGTAGCTTGAATTAATCCCCCCCCCCCCTCCGCCCCTCGCGGCGTCGCGATGCCAGGTAGGAGAGTTGGCAAATAAACTGTTTCTGAATCAGCGCGCGCCGCGGACACAGCCAATAGAGAATGAAGCTCCTCGGCGCGTAATGGAAGCGCGAGAGAGCAAAGACTGTGGGAGGCAGGGTTTGGACCAAGGACACGAGGCCGTGAGGGAGGCAAAGGTACGGTGGATTCGCTGACGAGGGTCCAGGATTACAAACGGAGCATCAGACGATATAAATTAAGCAGAGCCCTCTCTCCCACCAATTCTCCATTCCCGACGATTGTTCACCTACTACACTACCAATAGCGACTTGTTGGGTCGAGCGAACATATATATATATATATACATATACATATCCATCCTACAGTGGCCTCAGATCACCCAGAGCCATCCGCGCGTATACCTTAATGTATATACATAGGCTAACGCTAGGCGATCAGAATTCGAGGATCTCGTTCACGAATATACTAGGGCCATTCCGTCGTAGGCCTCTACAATTTGCTGTAGCCTACAAGAGCGGCTTTCAATGGCCCACCGGTTCTCCTTCGTTCACCCTGATAAACACTAATTTGCATTGGCAGAGCGAGCTTTGAACTATCCGACCGACCGCATAAATAACCGCTTTCGGCTCTCAAGTCGCCTCGAGCGTATCAACTATACGATATCCTTCAATCTCTCTGTCCTGTCTCTGTCACCCTCTCTCGTAATACAAGGGAGACACTCTGTGAAGCCGAACACTTACAAGTGTTCGCTCACAGAGCAAGGAGGACACGTTCGGTCGAAAGAGAGACAGAGCGACAGATACGGGCGCGGTGTGCGAAGGGAAATCCTTCGATGGATAATTCATTAGGTGCAGTCAACTACGGCTAACACCGTATTCACCGTTGATCTCTCCTTTTGGTCAATGCTTGAGGAACGTGTATGCTGCTCACAGTCAGGTTAGCTAATACGATCAGGAGACCATGTTGCAGCGATGACGTACATCACTCAAATAGAAAGACTTGTTGTAATGTTTTATAATCGCAAAGTAATTGTCATAGGAAATCCATGTGATGACGGTGCCAAAGGATGCCATCAGAAATACGTACTCTGCGGGTGGAAACGTCGTTTATAATTGTTTCAACGATGGATACCCCGAATGATCGTACTCGTCAGAATGATCGATCGGTATAATCGATGCAAACCCACGTTACTCATGTGGTACCAGCGTTTTTATCGTATTCTCAAGCAATTAAATCCATCGTTTTACATACGATCAGAGATTCCGTTGCGATATTCAATTATTTGAGGGGGGACCCAAAAAAAACGGGAATTTCGTCATAATTTCTTTATTTTTTAAATATTTTTACACCAAATTTTGATCACCTTCAAAGTATTCTCCTTCGACCACAACGCACCTCTGCAAACGATCCTTCCAATGTTCAAAACATTTTTTAAATTCACTTATCGGGATGTTCTTTAGGCCTTCCAGCGATTTTTGTTTTACCTTGTCCACAGTGGCAAAACGCTTGATTGCTGCTTTGTTTCGGGATCGTATCCATAGCACCACGATTCATCACCAGTAATCACCTTGGAAAAAAGTTCAGGGTCCTCTTCGAGCGGATTTTAAAGTTCAAAACATGCCTGAAGTCGACGCTCCCATTGCTCGTCTGTGAGAAGGCGAGGGACAAGTTTAGCTGCAACTCTGCTCATGTGCAAATCTTTGGATAAAATCCTCTGAATTGAACTCCATGATATCCCAGACATCTCACAGAGTTGATCAATGGTTCGGCGACGGTCTTCACGAATGAGAGCATTGATTTTGTCGACGTTTTCGTCACTTCTTGACGTTGAGGGGCGTCCCGAACGGGGTTGGTCTTCAATTGACATTTCTCCATTTTTAAAACGTGAAAACCACTCGTAGACTCTGGTTTTACTTAGGGCAGCATCTCCATAAGCAGTCTCAAGCATTACAGTAGGTTCCGCGGCCGATTTCCCCAACTGGAAACAAAATTTCACAGCCGCGCGTTGCTCTCGACAATCGGCCATCACGTTTTCGCCGAAATGGAAAAAGTTGTTTCACTGCAAAAATTCCCACGGGCGAACCGATGCACTCACGGCGACAGAACTTCGCACACTAACTCAGGAGACGTGTCCCCAACGGACGCGTGGTCGAGCAATGGGTTCCCCCACTCTCCCTCCCCGTCGCAGCGCAATTCCCGTTTTTTTTGGGTCACCCCTCGTATGCTATTAATACGAGGTCTGTTCAAAAAGTATCGCGAATTTTGAATTTCCGCGGGCTACGTAAATTCGATTTTCGATTTTTTGGTGGCGTTAGGTTGGTACTCGTGTCCCTCACTTATGCTGAAAAAATCTGCCATTTTGAATGTTTAGTTAATTGTTGACAGCTGTTTTGGTTAGACGTGTTTTGGCTTGTCTTCGATTTTTGCCTATTCCAAAAAAGCAGCTTCCATTGCGACGATTGAGCTTTGGTTTTCACGTCATGACCATAAACCCATGAATCGTCACCAGTTATGACCCTGTGGAGCAAATTTGGGTCGTCGCGGATCAAATCCAACAGCTCCTTAGCAATGTTAAACGCGACACTGTTTTTGTTCGAAATTCAGCACAATTTTGGCACGAATTTCGCGGCGACCCGTCTCATGCCCAAATCATTAATAAAAATCGAATAGCACGAGCCAATCGATATGTTTAGTTGCTCGGCAACTTCTCTAACGGTGATTCGACGATTGGCCAATATTATTTTCTTCACTTCATCAATGTTTTCGTCTGTTGTTGATGTGCTCGGGCGTCCGGAACGCGTTTCGTTGTTCGCATCTTCTCGGCCCTCTGAGAACATTTTGTACCACCGATAAACTTTGCTTTGGTCCAAGGTAGCTTCACCATATGACACAGTCAACATTCGGAATGCGTCCGCGCACTTAATTTTCTTTTTCACACAAAATTTCATACAGATTCTTTGATCCATTTTTTGGAATAGGCAAAAATCGAAGACAAGCCAAAACACGTCTAACCAAAACAGCTGTCAATAATTAACTAAACATTCAAAATGGCCAATTTTTTCAGCATAAGTGAGGGCACATGAGTACCAACCTGACGCCACAAAAAAAAATCGAAAATCAAATATACGTAGCCCGCGGAAATTCAAAATTCGCGATACTTTTTGAACAGACCTCGTATACGTCGTCCTACGATATTATCCACTGTGTACGACGTATAATTTGCGCGATGTAAGCCATCGGGATTTCGATCTTCGTCGATCGACCTGGATTGATCACTCGCGGTGCGGTGCGTGCTTCGGACTCGCTAATTATATGTACACACACTATCGATACGGCATTACGAGATATGTTGGTTGGGCCGTTATAGTGCGGGGCTATTCGTTGTCATAGCGTATTAGTACAATGGGTTATACAACGCGGGTTATACAATGTATATATTATATATAACTATAACGCATACACGTGCACGCTCCGGTACGGAGTTACTTCCCCACAGACAGATCAATTTGTACATCTCCCAGATCGCTGATCGTGGATGAGCGTGTAATTGGGTGGCCCAGATCCGTCTATATATCGTTATATAGTGGAGAATCGAGGGAGCTTGCGACTCCAGTATATATATATATATATATATATATATATATATATATATATATATATATATATACATATACGTGCAAGCATGCGGAAGCTTCGGAGTGAGCACATGCTTCATCGATATCTATGATGTTAACCGAACCGTCGCTTTTCCCTTCTCTCATTGATGTCCTCTATACGCTTCCGTTTACATGTTTTTGTAATTATAGCCGAGGCATTCTCTCTCATCTCTCTCATATATACATATATATATATCGTCTCTTTCTCGTTTCTACCCGCGGGAAAGCCTTGCCCCCCGGCCTGCCCAAATGGTCACCCATCATCGAACCCCTCCCGCAAACGTGTTATTAATGGTGTACGCAGCGAGACCGGGTCCGTTGAGCGAGAACGAACTTTGGGTGTCGCATGTCCAACATGATCCCGATGAGCGATCCGCGCATTTTCCCAACGTTCCCCTCGCGCAAAACCTCCGACCGCACCGAACTCCGGTACTTTCGAAACGTGATAATTGACGTTTGAGGTTGGAAAATCATTGAACCAATGTTTGATCCTGCGTGTATACGCAACGAACGTGTTATATTGTCTCTTGTATCAATGCACGTGTAATCGAACGTTGCAACAGAGATTCGGCGCGACATTATTATTTTTTATTTATCATTCCTCCTGATAATTATCACTTTGATATCGCCGCATTCGATTAACGCCATCGATATTTTTTATCAAACACAATTCTTCGACGTTTCTGACCTTCTTTTTTCTGTGATTTTGAGAAACTACGACTGACACGCTTCCAATTGGTTTTGATGAGTGTATTTAAGTTTGGAAAAACGATTGTTTTTTTTTCAATTTAACACTAGCATATCAAAACTAAAACGCTGTCTTTAATTTTCTTTTTCCCTCCTGACAACAGCCTTTGGAATTTAGAACCGTTCGTTCGTGTTTGACGTTAAAACTGAAATGCCTAACGTGATACGCTACAGTATATCGCCGATTTAGGGGTCGTTCATCTCGCACTCAATGGCAATTGAATTTATTGAAAATCATGTGAAACATGTGCATTCACGCTTATGTGTAAAACTACGGAATATCTACTTCTTTGACAATGATTATATCGACGCTGCTTACGAAAAGTAGCACGATTCAAATTTCTTACGAAAACTAACACGTTTCGAATTCCACCACGAAAATCAACACGTTTCGATATTCGACGCGAAAACTAGCATGTTTCGGCTTTCATCGCGAAAACTAGCATGATTCGGCTTTCGCCACGAAAAGTGGCATGTTTCGGCTTCCGTCGCGAAAACTAGCATATTTCGATTTGCACTGGAAAAAGTAGTATGTTTGCCGAACTAAATCGAATAAGATTCGGAACTTTCACAGATGTTTTAATAATTTTTTCGGGAGCACTATAAGGAACAATTGAAAAACATTAAGGGTGTATCGCCCGTACATCCTCAAACATTTATATTCGTTTTCTATTGAAAAAATAATAACATTATTGAAAATACGATTCGCAAATACGATACGGAATATTCCACCACTCAAAAACTAAAATTGTTCATCAATGATATTTTTCATGACTTCAAGTTTCGGAGTCAGCGATGGAATTGAACAAAATTATTGTTTATAAAAAGTATATTCTACTTACAGTCTGAAGAATCGTTCATTGTGTTTTTATTTAATAAAAAATAACATAATCTTGGAGTGATCAACGACTAGAGTATAAAGTACAGTATAAGTATAAAGTACAGTTGACAAAATCTTCAAAACAATCGATTGAGATATCTCGAGAAATGTCAGGTCTTGGAAGAAGTAGCAAGAGGGAAAAAAAACTGACATTGTTAACTTTGCATACACTGCAATTGTTTTCGATTTTTTTTTCTCTAATTTTTTTGACCATGGCTTTTTTACTCCAAAATGACGAGGCATTTGCCGTTTGCCATCTTATGATAAGTCTAGCGGACCAAAATTCAAACAGTAAAATATGTATGAAATAAATTCAAACAAAAAATAAAACAGTATAAAATGACAAGCATAAATATTTCGTCAATTTGGAGTAAAAAAGGATGTTCAAAAAACGTGGAGTAAAAAATGAGAAACACTTCCAGTGATACTGAAAAGTGCTAATTTTCGAAAGTCAATACCTGCTAGTTTTCGTGGTAAAAACCGAAACATGCTAGTTTTCGCGGCGAATATCGAAATGTGCTAGTTTTCGTGGCAAAAGCCGAAACATGCTAGTTTTCGCGCAGATATCAAGCGTGCTTGTTTTCGTAATAAATCTGAAACATGCTAGTTTTCGTAAGCAGCGTCGATATAATACATGGTACACGCTCCGTCGCGCAGCCTCTGAGTAACCGAGAGAGAGAGAGAGAGAGAGAGAGAGAGATATTTCTGCTGCTTTGCGCACTATGACCTCACATATAGGTAATTACGCATATTTATCGCCTACCAAGGAAACAACCCGCACGTCACGAACCGTGGAAACCTTCCAACCTCCTCCTTCCCCTACGCCACCACCCGGTAAATAACGTTTCCTACTGCGCGGGAGAGCGCACCCAAAACCTTTATAAAATACAATATACATATATCTATATACAGAATGGATACTCCCTCCTCCCCCCCCTTTCCGCCCATTCAGTCTCGCGTACACGCTCCAGTTATACTACCCGGGCACGTAGAATAACAAATAAATACATCCGCGAAAAGTAGTTGCAGCAAACTTATGGAGGCTGTAATAAATAACTAAAGTTGTGGCATTTATGGTTGCATGCCCGCGTATATATACATATAAATATTATGGGTAGACGAAACGAGCGAACGCTATAGAATCCCCTATCCTTCATTGCACCCCCGTACCCTCGCAGCCGGGCCGGCTTTTGCAACCATCGTTCGTCCAAAACGTTGCATCCTCTTACGTAAAATTTCTTCCCACGCTTGTGTGACTTTTCATAACGGTTATTTCTTTCTCTCTGCGTGTACAGATATACATATATACGAGTACAGAGTGTTTCGCGCGAATAGGAGCGATTTTTGTGTCGGGAGACATTTTTTCCAAGTCGTTTAATTCGAAAATGATGGTTGCAAGAAGGAAAACGAAAACGAAGCAACGTGCCTTATTCAGATTTCGTTTTAACTCGTCTTTCGTGATTTCAATGATTACGAAAAAAAAAAAACATTGGATTCACCGAAAATCGTTCTGACGCTATGTGGAATAGCCCGTAGATATTTAAAGTTATTATTCAGGACCTGTATATGAGGCTCTGGGACACGGGGTCAACGATCCATATATATTATTACGATTTCTTTTCTCCTGTGCTTTTTTTTTTTTACGAGAACCCTACCGGTCCGAGTGTATCTCGTGACTGGTCATAATGTGTCTCTGGCTCGAGTGAGGCCCAACGAAGGTCCTAATTATTATTAATAGCTATGCTTTTGCATCGGAAATGAATGCGGCACGCTATCCATGCTCGGGCGATGCTCTGTATGTATGTATATTCACCCTTGATATCACGACGGCAAGAGAGCGCCGGCCGCAGCCGCGGTCAGCAAGTAGCGATAGTCAGTGTTTTGTCAGACACGCGTTTATATCTTCGTGTTCTCTCTCTCGCGCGAGGAGAGTACGACGGTCCGTACGATCGTCGGTTCAGTGAAATAATACATATTCAACTAGGCTCCTTTACTCCCCGGGTGTCTTAAACAATAACGAAGGGTTTAGTACGTACACAGAGAAAGAGAGAGAGAGAGAGGCCGACGGATTCGAGCAAAAGGGGAAGTTGTCCGGATTTTAGTATGTCGGTAACGAAGGACTGAAATATATCGGGTTTGGGTTGTGAGTAAACACCAACAAAGTCCACGGTAGTTCGATGCTGTACATTTTCTATATACGATACTTTATATATATTGTCAAATCTATGTATATATACGGGAACGTGGATATATAGGTAGAGAAACTTGGCGAAATAATTTAGCGAACCAATATACCTTACACCGGGGGCCAACTAAATGAAGCAACTTAAGTGGAAAGTTTGTTTCTAACGTACCAAAATACCACGGGAGGAGAAAGAGAGAGAGAGAGAGAGAGAGAGAAGGAGAGTAAGGCACAAATTGAAAAGCTGGGAGGCCGACGAAAGCCTTCGTGGTTCATGGGCCAAAGGGGAAGGGGTTTGAGGGAAGAAAGTCTTGTAGAGCATACGCCCCCTCGTGGATATATAGTAACCAAGTCAGCCAGAGGGTTCGTCTTTATACGTATATATATATATGACGTACACCCTTGCGTGGAGCTTCTTTTGCTTTTCTCCGCGAGGGCATCGGAACCGATGGAATTTGCATTTTCGCAGTCTAGCTAGAATCGTAAATAAACTGCGAATTCTCTCTCTCTCTCTCTCTCTTTTTCTCACTCCCTCCGAGTCTTCTTCGCGTTGATGTACTCTCCTTTTTTTCTTTTGCCCCTTTTTACCCCCCTATTCCCAACCTTTTATACACGAGAATGAGTTGGAGAAACGCTGAGAGAATATTCGCCAACAGGCAAATCCTATACTAGCTATGTAATATGTATAATACACTCAACTAGGATTTCTCAGAGACGTGACTCGTATCTAGAATCTATTAAAATTTTCCTTCGCGAATGAATCATATTCCTCGCGTTCTCACACAAATCGGATGTGTATAGGATATTTCATCTGAAGTTGAAGGATTTTTTAACGAAAGAACCATCCATTCATCGATGTCTAATCCATCGATGTCTAATTTACGAATAACGAATTCACAAAAAAAAAAAACGAAATAAAAAACATACGTAGCACAGAGACATTGCTCTTAAAATAATACTTCGTAATTTCTCAGGGATCGTTTGATTGTCGAGGAATAAAAGAATTTATTCAACTGGACGATCTTAAAATTGAAGAAACCATTAAAATAAATTACAAATTAACAACGTAAAATTCGGCAAAACCAAGAAGAATGTACACAGTTATCACTGTGTACATTCTTCTCGGTTGTTTAACACAAAATTTATTATACGCGTGCGCTACACAGATGCAAACGAAAATAGATGCCAAATACTTGGTTACCAAACCAACTTGGTTACCCTTTTCTTTGCCAAATACTTGGTTAGAAAATTGCGCGGCTTTAAAAAAAATGGCTGATAAAAAAAACGAAAAAGTTGCAGCTTATACGAAATGCCCCATAGTCTAGCTGATGCGTCTTTGAAAGTTTGTTACAACTTGTTCGGGGTACACGTCTCTCTCTCTCTCCCTCTGCAGCAGTTGCACAACCGCATAATATACATATACACTTTGATAACTTTACCTATCTCGAGGAGAGTGAAAGCAAAATGCGCGTGGAAATGGGGAGTTTGGTATCTGCAGGGGCCACGATTGCGGAATATCGTTTTGTACGATCGCGCAGAGCTTTAGAGAATGAGCGTGATAGAGAGAGAGAGAGAGAGAGAGAGGGAGCTTATGGAGCTCACACGGCATTCGAGCATTAGAGAGATCGAGCTTGTAGAGCTTGGAGATTTCACGTCCGGCAAAGGGTGCCATACAGATGTATAGATAGACACATACGGCATGTTCGCGAGGTGCTTGCGCCGTCGCGGTATTACAGCCGAGGTTCCCGAGTGCTCCAGTAGTGATGCTCGCGGCGTGATGGCGTACGTGCATCACCCTTCCACTCCTCTCGCCATTACCGGCCGTGAGATAGGGTGAGAGAGATATATATATATATATATATATATATACGAAAATAGAGTCGTTTCCGCGATAGTTTACGGTACGTTTTGCTCGTCTACTTCGTACAACATATATATAGATCCATAATAAAGTGGTAAAACGCGTTTATCTTGTATATACGCATGTTTTAACCCGCTGCAAGTTCCGCGGAACTTCCGTGCAGATATATTTCATATATTGAGGTTACTGCATGTTTTACGATACGTTGAACTATCGTAGCTTCCACGGGATACATCACGTTAATTAGGAACGATTTTTAGATTTTTCTGTTAGAGAGAAAATTTTTTTTTAAGCGGGGAAATAGGGTTAGGACAGCGTTTTCTCAATGATTTTCATGAATTTTTTTATAGTATAAAAAATGAATATAATTTATTGAAACTTTGAGAATATTTTATACATATATTTAAGTATATTCTTGAAAAACACCGGGGATATTAGCGACCCCACATTGCAGGTCACAATCAGACTCAGCATTTTGCGTACATTCTGGAAGCCGCAATTTTCATCTGAAATCAAAAGAGCTTGGAATTTACTTTTATCATATGTCTCTCTTCTATATGAACCTAAATGCTATCAAAAAAATAGAAAATTGAATTTTTTACAGGGGTCAAAACAAAAAAGCATGATTTTTTGCCATTTTTTACAACTTTATTTGCAGAAAAAAAAATATTTTAAATAAGGATAATATTCCGATTTTAGGTTCATATAGAGCGCAATACTATGAAGAAAGTGACTGCCAATTTTCAAAACGATTGGTTGAAAACTTTTCACACTAGCGTGTACGCAAGTTAAAAAAAAGTCGTTTTCAAAAAAACGCGTTTGAAAAAATAGTGACCGCTCGGTTATACACGTGGCGCGCTCGGGGCTTGAAGGAGAGCTACTCACTTTAATGGCTTATAACAATAGAACGAGTCGAAATTTTCATTTAAACTTTTGGGAACATATTTTTCAATAGTTTTACTAACAATTTATGAAATTAAAAAAAAATCGATATTTCGAACTGTCTAACCCTATTTCCTCCCTTAAATTGTACTAATTGAAATTTGCACATTGATTCCTCATCATTTTTGCTCTGAATTTGAGATTTTTCATCGAGGTGAGCTACACAAAATTGTCAATTATGTTTTTTTTTCATGGAAAACAATGCTCAAAAAGGTGATTTCAAAAATAAAACTGGAAAAGCCGTTTTTTTCGTTATTTCCACGTCCGCGTAGAGATATTATTAAACGTGGAATAACCCGTATATCAACTGATTTTCCGAATTGAAATTCGTAGTTTGTCGCAAATCCGATACACACGAGAGCATATAGTTTACGAAAGTATATACACACACACACACACACATCATGTGATGCTAGCAAACAAAAGAACCCACACGCAATTTTCGACGAAAAGGGGGGGATGTGCCCTTCGTTAGCTGACAGTGGTGATATAAGCCTCCTCCCTAAATAAAAAAGCATATAACTTTGTTTCGCGTGTACATCCAATCCGAATTGCGTAAAATTTATATACCAAGAATTTTAAACGGTTTTGTTTACCCAGTTTTTTTTTTTTTTTTTTTTTCATTATTCATCAACTTCTACCTAGATGTTTTGGGGTCCGACACGTATAACGGCCTGTGCGTTCGATATATCGTTTGGCGAAAGTATGTAAGTGAA
Source organism: Oxytorus armatus (assembly GCA_958009045.1). Classification (NCBI taxonomy): domain Eukaryota; kingdom Metazoa; phylum Arthropoda; class Insecta; order Hymenoptera; family Ichneumonidae; genus Oxytorus; species Oxytorus armatus. The sequence goes on from OY253749.1 coordinate 14,278,622, forward strand.
GTGGAAATCTTTCAAACCGTACCAGAGTGAATTCAATCGAGATGAGTTACCTGACGGTAGTAACGCCTGTCTTTTCTCTGTCTTTGAGATTGAGGGTTGAGAAAACTTTCGGAAAGAAAATCAGCGAGAGGAAAACTCGCGGTTATATTCTAAGCGCGTATTGTCGGAGACGAGAGCGTCGGGGGGTTTGCCAAATTTTATCATCACTTACTCTCCTACCCCTATAACGTAACTGCTTGTACGGGGCGTTTCAACGTGAAGAGAAACGATTTTTTTTCACGCTGAAACATTGTAGAAAGACGGGAAGACAAAAATTTTGAAATTTTGTAGTTGCCTCTTCCATAGTCCCTTTTGACGAGTCTTTGTTAATGAAAAATTTCGCTAAATACTAAATATCTCGAATTTGCACGAAGAAATATCTTGCTAAAAACGGTAAAATTAGGATGAACGTTTTTATTCTAATGGATCCTTAAAAGAACTTTTTATTAATCTCACTCGTTCAAGGGTACGATTGTTTTGAGTGTTAATTAAGTAATGTAGAAACGTTTTCCGGAAACGGACAATACTTGACAGAGTAAAAAAGAAAATCTTTATCGTAATGTTAGAAAAATAACTAAATGTTCCATAACATTTTAACCCCTTTGCAAAAGGGATCAAACACGCGTCAATGAAAGATCGTCAATGAAAAATTACGCTAAACATCTCGATTTCCATGGATATGACATCTTTCTAAAAACGGTAAAATTAAGGTGAACGTTTTTATTTTAATGAATCTTAAAAAAAAAAAACCTTTTTATTAATCTCACTCGTTCGAAGGTGCGATTGTTTTGAGTGTTAATTAAGTAATGTAGAAACGTTTCCCGGAAACGTACAATATTTGTCAGAGTAAAAAAGAAAATGTTAATGGTAATTTCGGAAAAATAACAAAACGTTCCCTAACATTTTAACCCCTTTGCAAAAAAAAAACGTTTCTTAGCTAAAAATCATTTCGTTTCCTACGAAATATCCCAAACATATGTACACGTTTGAGTATGTCAGGACTTGTAAGAGGGACGGTTATGCGTAAACGACTCTGTTTTCGTTTTTTTTTTTTCTCGGAAAGTAGACAATCGCGATGAGTGGGTGAAAGAGGAAAGATCGATCTGCGGCTACGATGTATATATACGCGCAAGGTGATGAAAACTTTTTACCAAGAGTCGAAACTTGTGCGGGAGAGGGGCGAGAGAGATAACGAGAGAGGGTAGCTAATATCACGGGGTAGAAATCTCGTGGATTTTCTTCGTACCACGTATACAAGTAACATGTATATTGACTGTTGACAAACAAAACGGCGAAACTCACAAGTATTAACGCTCGAATGGATGTTTAACTTGCGCCCTTTTGTTACAACAAAAGATATATATCCTCGCAAATATACATAGCACGCAAAAGTGGGAGATGCAGCAGCCTGTGTGATACGTACAAGTTGTTCAAGTGTATGTATGTGTACGAGGTCTGTTCAAAAAGTATCGCGAATTTTGAATTCCCGCGGGCTACGTATATTCGATTTTCGATTTTTTTTGTGCCGTTAGGTTGGTACTCGTGTCCCTCACTTATGCTGAAAAAATCGGCCATTTAGAGTGTTTAGTTAATTGTTGACAGCTGTTTTGGTTAGACGTGTTTTGGCTTGTCTTCGATTTTTGCCTATTCCAATAAATGGATCAAAGAATCTGTATCAAATTTTGTGCGAAAAACGAAATTCAGTGCGCGGACGCATTCCGAATGTTGACTGTGGCATATGGTGAAGTTACCTTGGACCAAAGCAACGTTTATCGGTGGTACAAAATGTTCTCAAAGGGCCGTGAAGATGCGAATAACGAAATGCGTTCCGGACGCACGAGCACATCAACAACAGACGAAAACATTGATGCAGCGACGAAAATAATATTGGCCAATCGTCGAATCACCGTTAGAGAAGTTGCTGAGGAACTAAACGTATCGATTGGCTCGTGCTATTCGATTTTTACCAATGATTTGGGCATGAGACGGGTCGCCGCGAAATTCGTGCCAAAATTACTCAATTTCGAACGAAAACAGTGTCGCGTTAACATTGCTAAGGAGCTGTTGGACTCGGTCCACGACGACCCAAATTTGCTCCAGAGGGTCATAACTGGTGACGAATCATGGGTTTATGGTTATGACGTGGAAACCAAAGCTCAATCATCGCAATGGAAGTTGCTTTTTTGGAATAGACAAAAATCGAAGACAAGCCAAAACACGTCTAACCAAAACAGCTGTCAACAATTAACTAAACATATAAAATGGCCGATTCTTTCAACATAAGTGAGGGACATGATTACCAACCTAACGCCACAAAAAAATCGAAAATCGAATATACGTAGCCCGCGGAAATTCAAAATTCGCGATACTTTTTGAACAGACCTCGTATATACATATATATATATGTGTCGCTTACCTTTTCGTAAAACGAGAGGATTCCAAGAGCCCCCTTACCAACTCTCTTCTCTTTACCGCAGAACCCTCGTGTATTGTGCTCTCTCGCAATTCTCTTATTCCACTTCTCGTTTTTTTTTTGTTGTTTTTTTTTCATATATAAATCAACTCGGTTGCTACCTCCGTAAACTTTATTTGAAAGTACCGACCTGGTATATTCTTATATACATGTATACGACCGTCATACCGGTCGAAAAGATTTAAAGCTCCGGTGGACGAAAATAATCTTCGGAGGGTAAAGGCGCGATACTTATTTTTTTCCTCTTCTTCTTTTTCTTTTTATACTTCTTTGGTAGAACGAACGATAAGTGAGGGAGAATAAAATGTTTCCGGATATAAATGCTGGAAAATTCGGTTACAGAAACCCATTGTAAGTGAACTGTAAAGCCGGAGGGACACGATTATTAACACACGGTGTTATTGCGGTATATGTATATAGTTATGTTTTGTAATGGTAGATAATCTAACCGAGGGGGTGAGTCATTCGTATTGCGGCTCGTAAAAAAAAAACTTGCGAAATAACAATTTTTCTTGACAGCTTCGTTACAGCATTTACGAGTATATACATATATCATGTGAGAGCTCAAGTTGATGAAGAGAAATTTACTTCGGAGTTTCTTATACACTTATACAAAGCTACGAAAGTAAATTTTATTTATTATTATATATATGTATATATATATATATATATATACATTCGTAGTCATCCCTTCATCCCTATTGCACGAGTTGTTTTTTTTTGCTCGCGAAAAAATACTTTCCACCCTCTCGAATGCTGATGAATTTCCAAGTCTCTTTTTCTCAGGTATTCTTTTTCTTCTACCTCTTACATCTGCGGTTTTATCTCGCATCATTCTCGTCCGTGGAATAAAAAGTTTTCTGAATATGTCACGAGCAATAAACCCCTTGGGAACCCTGACGATTTAACTCTCACCGCGGAAAAGAGATGCAGGAACGCCGTTGCACTTTCGCGCCGAGAAAAATACTGCGGATATTTATTTTATGTGCGACATATATAGAGAGAAATGGTTATTCTCGATTTGAAAGTCGTAGGGGAGTTTTGCGTGACATGAAAGAAAAAAATGCGATAGGGTTGAATTTTACCACCCTCTTTTAGACATTATCCGTTTTTCCGAAATGCTACCCGGATATATTCGACGGTTGACTGAAGCGCACGTAATTTCCATTCTGGAAAATAACTTTTCATTATTACGGTAGCCATTTTTACCATTTAAAGATATCTTAGAGAAAAAGTTGTGAAGCGAAATATAGTATTTTTTTTTCAGCATGTCTTCGAATAACATTTTACAAAATGTCACTTGGGGTGGTCGTGGAAGAAAAAGGACGTGGGAGGCGAAACGAAGTTTGTGGGAGTGGAGAATTGTTCTTGGAGGATACATGTCGATTTACCGCCATTTTATCGACGAATAGAGACGACAGGAAGATCCCTAATGTCTTTCTCTTTCTCTCTATCTCTCTCTCTCTCTCTTTCCCTGTTCGATTTATTACGTGTGTCACGGGTCTCGGAAAAGGTCGAAACCGAGTTGGTGGCTAGAGAGAGAGAGAGAGAGAGAGAGAAAAGGATAGAGAGGATTTCAACGTGACCACCTCTAATGGACTTTAGCAAAGTCATTACGTGCTAGCCCGTACGTGATCTGCCTAAACGTTGTTGAAACTTCTGCATGCCGAAAATAAGAACAAATTAAACATATATAGCGTATTTCCGATAACAAAATCGAAAAAGTTCATTCGTATCGGATACAGTGAGGGGTGCTAATGAAGGAAATAACAAAATATTGATGAAAAGACGAAAAATGATGAAAAATCTTTATATCTTAAGTCTTTGATTACACACGGGCAATAAAATTCATTGACCCTACTATTAATTTAGATATTGAACAACCGGACATTTTTTGACGATTAACCACAGCTGAAGTAACTCTACAAATGTTAAGGGCTCACAAGCCGCTACGGGCGTTGAAACCGAGTAAATTTGAAAAATTATTTTAAAGGTTATATGGTGAAAAAAAATTAAATTGTTAATTTCATATTTTTCATTAACTTTTCAACTATAAGAAATAAAGATAAAAAATTTCTTTCTTTAATATTAACATTATTTTTTACGGGTATAAGTGGACTACTGATGAAAACGATGGCGCCTCCTTGTCGACGTCATAACTTCACCAAAAATTATCCAATTTGCAAAAATAAAAAAGAATCTAGTAAAATAATGTAGTAGTAATAGTCCGGAGGAGAGATTTTTTTTTTAATAAAGAAATTACAGTATTTCAAACTTAATATGCAATTTAAAAAAAAATGGTGTTTAACAATTTATAAAAAATTCTCCTCACAAAAAAATGAATACACCTCTCGTTAGACTATAGAGAAAACAGTTATCAACATTTAAAAAAAAAAAGTTAAAAAATACAAAAAATTGACAGAATTATCGTGCTGACACTGTCTAAAAACATAATTTCGAGAAAAATGCGTTTAAAGTTTCTGATAGGTACAACGTGAACTTACGGCTAGTCTCTTATTTATTGCTATAACTTTGTAACGGACCGGAATTCGTTCAAGGGAGGAAATAGAGTTAGGACAGCGTTTTCTCAATGATTTTCCTGAATTTTTTTATAGTATAAAAAATGAATATAATTTATTGAAACTTTGAGAATCATTTATACATATATTTAAGTATATACTATAAAATTTTTGAAGAATTTCCTTGAAAAACACCGAAGATATTAGCGACCCCATATTGCAGGTCACAATCAGACTCAGCATTTTGCGTACATTCTGGAAGCCGCAATTTTCATCTTAAATCGAAAGAGGTTGGAATTTACTTTTATTATATGTCTCTCTTCTTTATGAACCTAAATACTATCAAAAACATTGAAAATTGAATTTTTTACAAGCGTCGAAACAAAAAAGCATGATTTTTTGCCACTTTTTACAACTTTATTTGCAAAAAAAAATTATTTTAAATAATGATAATATTCCGATTTTAGGTTCATATAGAGCGCAATACTATGGAGAAAGTAATTGCCAATTTTCAAAACGATTGGTTGAAAACTTTTCAAACTAGCGTGTACGCAAGTTCAAAAAATGTCGTTTTCAGAAAAACGCGTTTGAAAAAATAGCGCGCTCGGGGCCTGAAGGAGAGCTACTCACTTTAATGGCTTATAACAATAAAACGAGTCCGAATTTTCATTTAAAATTTTGGGAACATATTTTTCAATAGTTTTACTAACAATTTATGAAATTAAAAAAAAATCGATTTTTTTAACCGTCTAACATTATTTCCCCCCTTAAAAGTTTTTTTTAAACTTCTGAAAAGTATAAAAAATAAAAATCTGTTAAAAAAAACCGATTTTTTGAAAATTTCACGGGTTTGTGATCCCTTAACCACAGCTGATGTAGCTCTACATATGTTAAGTAATATTTTCCATGACGTTACAGTAATTGTGTAAAAATTCCGAACACTGACATGAATCGGTTCGCAAGTTTGTTCGCTTTTGGCAAAAATCTATTTGGACATGCGAAAAATTTCATTTTACCATGTAAATTAACTAACATTCACTGTATAAGATTTCTTTCAGTATATTTACTGAATGATTGGAATGAGCGGACTAAAAATTACATTTGGTACATTCTACAGATTTCTTTCTTTCTCTCAACACGATGAAATTCGCCCGGCGGCATTTCATCTGTTCTTTTCGTGCTAAGAATCGAAAATCCATACGTGTCGCATACAAAGGTGTCGTAGGTCGTTATCGACAAACGAAAGAAATAGAGGAATCGAAATCCGCGAAAGTCTCGATATATCTGGTAGAGGAGGTGTACATATAGTGTATACGAATAACCGATAACGAGACATGGCCTGCTTTTGTGACATTGTTAAAGCTTCTTAAAAGCGGATAACAACCAGCAGGTCACGAACGTTTTATCTTTGATCCTTGGCCAACAACAAAGATATCTTGCATTTATTTTATTTATTTTTCTTTACAATAATATCGTGTATTATTTGCGAAAGTCGATATAACGTGTCCTTTATCATTTTCCGCGTAACGAAACTCACTGCGAGGCTAGGCGTTATTAGATACAACGAGAAGAGAAACGTGTCCTAATTACTCGAGCTAACCCTTTCATCTGTACACAAGCTTCTCCAATAATACGGGGGGCGCAATTTAGAGGGAAAGCAGACGTCGTAAAAGCGAGAAAAGGAGGTAAAGGAGGAAAAGGGATGTAGGGAAGAGCACACCGTTGATGGACCGTTCGCCAACTCTCAGGCACCCCATCGATCACGACGTCTTTTCTCTCATTCTCTTTTCTCTTTCTTCTAAGACACTCTCTCATTCTCTCTCTCTCTCTCTCTTTTCTACCATGGTATATACGAAGATACAGAGAGAAACGCACCCAGCTATTCTCGAATCCCCTACCCCCGGAAACTCGTCGTTATATTCCTCACGTAGTTTCTACTCCATCCCTCTCCGCCCCCCCCCCCCCAACGTATTTCCCCATTCCTCGCTCATTCTCACTTTTATCGCTGAAAAAGCTTGAACTAATTGCCCCGAGACGAGTGAGCACGCTCTTCATCTTCCTTTGCGGCGGAGGCGCGATTCCGTTCCTAAATTCTCTTGGCCCTATCAGCTGGCAATAATGTGGGAAAAGTACGGAAACATAATGAGTCAGTTTTACGATGAATATATATATGTATATAAATACGTTTACTATAGGATAGACGACTTCCACAATCCTGTAGTATGTGATGCTTTAAAAATTTCACACTTCACCGAGTAATCTGAAAGTGAACTACAAAAGTTACGTTTTTTGTTGTTGTTGTAATAACAAATGAAAAATCGTTTATATTACCTTCGTAGTACAGAATATGATTCGTCAAAGTAAAAAGTTTTCTCAGATATACTTTAAGGGGTATGACCACGGTAGCGGGTATAAAATCATGTGCACATTCAACAATTTTTTTTTTTGTATGAAAAAGTGATTTATTTATAAAACTAATTACACATCTATTTAGTATAAATATCAAGCTAATAAAAAATATTTTTTTTTGTTTTTTGTTTTTTTGTTATACAAGATGGCCGACTACTGCTATTTGCCAAATGTCACGGCGCCGCGCGGCGTGACATTTGGCATCCACAATTTATGACCTAGAACAATATAAAAAATCGATTTTTTTTTATTTCACAAATTGTTAGTAAAACTATTGAAAAATATGTTCCCAAAATTTGAAATGAAAATTCCGACTCGTTCTATTGTTATAAGCCATTGAAGTGAGTAGCTCTCCTCCAGGCCCCGAGCGCGTTATTTTTTCAAACGCGTTTTTCTGAAAACGACTTTTTTTTAACTTGCGTACACGCTAGTTTGAAAAGTTTTCAACCAATCGTTCTGAAAATTGGCAGTTACTTTCTTCATAGTATTGCGCTCTATATGAACCTAAAATCGGAATATTATCATTATTCAAAATAATTTTTTTTTTGCAAATAAAGTTGTAAAAAATGGCAAAAAATCATGCTCTTTTGTTTTGACCCCTGTAAAAAATTCGATTTTCTATTTTTTTGATAGCATTTAGGTTCATATAGAAGAGAGACATATAATAAAAGTAAATTCCAACGGCGTTTGATTTCAGATGAAAATTGCGGCTTCCAGAATGTACGCAAAATGCTGTGTCTGATTGTGACCTGCAATATGGGGTCGCTAATATCTTCGGTGTTTTTCAAGGAAATTCTTCAAAAATTTTATAGTATATACTTAAATAGATGTATAAAATATTCTCAAAGTTTCAATAAATTATATTCATTTTTTATACTATGGAAAAATTCATGAAAATCATTGAGAAAACGCTGTCCTAACCCTATTTTCCCCCTTAATCTACATCAGAATACCTAGAGAAGTACGTGCGGAATTTGAAAAAATATTGTTTTATTCGAATATCGTAGGCATACGAACTTTAAATGGTGAATTTCCAGAGACAAATTTCGTATAAAACTGCTCATAAAATGGAAAGTTTTAAATTAATCAAAAATTCCGTTCGTACCTCTCTGGGAAATGCAATTGGAAACATAGTTAAAATTTTTAAAGTAAATCGGCTAAAAATTGTCGAAGTTACTCAACACGCGGCGCGCTCGGGTACTCTATGGCCGTGCCAGAGGTAGGCTTACGTTATTCGCTCAAAGTCGTTGAAAACAAATGCTTACTACCTTAACTTGAGTTAACTTATTTTTATACTGATAAAGCATCGTTAAAGTAAAAAGAAACATCGATTTTTTTAAAAATTCTACCGTGGCCATAACCCTTAAATGTGTATGACGAGAGTTAATAAGATTGTAATTGGTATGGAAAAATTGAATACACTAGAGACTGCAGAAAAATGGCATTATTTTATGAAAATCAATTTTGCGCGTGTCAACGATAGGTTCAATGAAATAATGTTTATTATAATTTGCCAAAAGCCAGTTTTTTTAAACAACATTTTTCGTTATATCATGAGGATAATCCTTGTTCCTTGAATAAAGAAAATAATCGACAATATATCGCCGGAATAATGTGCAAATCACGAAATAACCATTCGTCACGCCCGCGTCCATTGAATTGACTATATTTTCTACCAATGTGCGATTCACCCTAATACACTATACTATATAGAATCGTGTCTGTCGGGAATGTGTATATATAGCATGCTGACCGGCGTATAACGTCGTACGAGTGACCGTGGAATAAAGGAGGATAACGGATGAGTGGTACGAAATGTCGAGACATTCGATATATATATGCGGGATCCGGACAATCTTGAAAGGACGAAAAACGCGGCGCGAGAAAGAGCGAGTGGGGCATATGTATTTCATATATATAGGAAAAGAAGACGTCGAAAGTCGCGGAGGATCGCCGGAAAGCTACGTAATCCCGGATGAGAAACGCATTAGTCGACGAACGAACTCTCCGGACCTTTTTTTTCGATCCCTTCACTCCCGCGCGATCTTTATTTCCTTGGCGGACTGTTTCTTCGTTTTTTCTTTTCTTTCCTCCACCATCACTCCATAACCTCGGTGTGGCCATCCCCCAATTTCGTTCCCACAAATCAATCCGATTCCGTCAAAATCCTCCTACGATTTTTCCCAGTCGTATTGTAAGTATTGTACGGGCGATTCTACATGAAGTAGAACAATTTTTAGGGGAGAGAATTTTTAACGGTCGTTTACTTAGCGAACGGTGGTAAAAAAAAAAAAATTCAAAAAAGGGGAGTCCAGAAACATATTTGGAGTCCTTTTTTTCTCATTTCATTTTTTAAGCTTTCGTAATCGAACACTTCCAAACGTATATCATTGGTCAAAAAATGTTTTACTTTACATAGAGTACCCCATACACGTGCTATTCTTGACATATACAGGGTCTCCCAAAACTAGTACGTCAGAGTGACGCGGGGATTAGATTAGCTCCGGACCTATCGGATTAAACAAATATGACCCCAGTAAAAGTCTAATGGTTTTCGAGAAAAATCGTCTTTTTTTATCTTTCGAAAAATTGCTACCTAGTACTTGTTATTCTGCTACCATTGCTATGGAAAGTCCAAATCGTAAGCAAAAAAAAGTTCAAATTCACACCAAATCCTAAAAGGGTCAGAAACACAAACGAAAACAGCGAGATAACAAGAATAGCCATTATCAGAAAAATCGTCTTTCTTAAGGTATCGTAGTCTGGTAACTTAAGCCGATTTTCATGTCCTTTTTGGAGGGCGTTTTTTTGTAGGAAAATAAAAATGAATCGTTTTGGATATTTAGGATGTTTTTATTTACATATTAAAGATACAAAGAAAAATGTTGTTGAAAAAATTTAATCGTTTATTATTATTATTATTATTGATCGAAGTTGGCACCTCGAAGTTGGCAGCCCGGGTCCTAACCTTTTTTCTATCGAACCGATTGCTTTCAAATTTTAACAGGCTACTCTACACACTTATAGTTCTCTTCGGAACCACCGAGGAATTTTTCACCCCTAACTTTTTATTTTACAACCCCTTCTTTGCTAAAGTCCTTTTATTTTAGCAAAGAAGGGGTTGTAAAATATAAAGTTAGCGGTGAAAAAATTTCTGTTAAAATTGACAAATGACAAGGCCTGTTAAAATTTGAAAGCAACCGGTTCGGTAGAAAAAAAGTTAGGACCCGGGCTGCCAACTTCGAGGTGCCAACTTCGATCAATAATAATAATAATAATAATAAACTATTAAAGTTTTTCAAATAAATTTTTTTTTGTATCTTTAATATATAAATAAAAACATCCTAGATATCCAAAACGATTCATTTTTATTTTCCTACAAAAAAACGTCCTTCAAAAAAGACATGAAAATCGGCTTAAGTTACCAGAATATTACCTTAAGGGATTATACGCAGTTGGAAATTTAAAAAAGCGATTTTTCTTTATTGCATTTTCGAAATGTACATATATTTAAGTATATTCTCTGAAAATTTCAAGTCGATCCGGCAAATATTCTTGGAGATACATGCATATTTGTAAGGACGCTCGGAGTGTTACAAAGTAGGCGGCCTAAAGACGAAGTAGCAGCATGAAACTGAATGCGTTTTTTTCAAAACGGTGTTTTCAAAGTCGGTGAGCACGATTTCTCAAAAACGGCTCAACCGATCGGTCTACAATTTGAACACAACCTTCTTAGATATATTCTTCGGGTATTGATCGAAGGAATAAGCTTTCCGATAATTCTTTCTTTTTTTTTCAAACAACTCAACGAAAAAATTTTGGTCGAAAATTGGAATTTTTTCTTTTTAGAGCCGCCATTTTGTCAAAAATCAAAATTTCGACTATTCCTCCGATCATTACCTAGATTTATCTGTCCACTAATAGAATCTTTTTGGTTGTTTGATTTTAAGCGGGCAAATAGGGTTAGACGCTTCAAAAAATCGATTGTTTTTTATTTCATAAATTGTTAGTAAAACTATTGAAAAATATGTTCCCAAAATTTTTAATGAAAATTCCGACTCGTTCCATTGTTATAAGCCATTAAAGTGAGTAGCTCTCCTTCAGACCCCGAGCGCGCCACGTGTTTCAAACGCGTTTTTCTGAAAACGAATTTTTTTAAACTTGCGTACACGCTAGTTTGAAAAGTTTTTAACCAATCGTTTTGGAAATTGGCAGTTACTTTCTTCATAGTATTGCGCTCTATATGAACCTAAAATCGGAATATTATCATTATTGAAAATAATTTTTTTTTTTGCAAATAAAGTTGTAAAAAATGGCAAAAAATCATGCTTTTTTGTTTTGACCCCTGTAAAAAATTCAATTTTCTTTTTTTTTTATAGCATTTAGGTTCATATAGAAGAGAGACATGTAATAAAAGTTAATTCCAACCTCGTTTGATTGGAGATGAAAATTGCGGTTTCCAGAATGTACGCAAAATGCTGAGTCTGATTGTGACCTGCAATATGTGGTCGCTAATATTTTCGGTATTTTTCGAGGAAATTCTTCAAAAATGTTATAGTATATAATTAAATATATGTATAAAATATTCTCAAAGTTTCAATAAATTATATTAATTTTTTATACTATAAAAAAATTCATGAAAATCATTGAGAAAACTTCCTCCCTTAAATAATCCAAACCGGAGCTATCGTGCTCACCGCCAGACACCTTTTTTGGAGGACCTCCAGGAGATCGTCTACAGGAGTAGTGTAAATCAATATTTTTGAAAATGAAAAATGACGATATAAAGTTAAATGCTACCACTACATTCATTAATACTTCTTGTATTTGTCAAATAAAATCCCTTTTCATAAAAAATTCCTAAAAACACGACTTTTTTTAGTCTTGCAACTGCGTATAACCCGTTAATTTATCGAACAATCGCTATTCTTGTTATCTCGCTGTTTTCGTTTCGGTTTCGCACCACTTTAGAATTTGTTGTGGATTTAAACTTTGATTTGCTTACAATTTGGACTTTCATAGGAACGGTAGCAGAATAGCAAGTCCTGGGTAGCGATTTTTTGAAAGATAAAAAAAGACAATTTTTCTCGAAAACCATTAGACTTTTAATTGAGGTCATATTGTGAGCCCCGTGTCAGTCTGACGTGCTAGTTTTGGGAAACTCTGTATATATATATATATATATATATATATATATATATATATATATATATGAATTTGGTGGCTGTTCAGCAAATTCCGTAACTACTGGCTAGTCGATTTCCCAACCGCACCAAAAAGCGTCGATACACCTCCAACAATTTCATTTCTTAACTTTCTGCTTTCCCTGCATTTTATTTTTCTGTTCATTCCATGCCATAGGATTTGGACGAGGGTAGAGACAAAAGTTGAAAACGTATTTTGCCATTTTGGGCACTTCTCTCTCATTGCAGGGAATTCGCGATGTTATTCTCGAATAAATTGTCCTCGGAGGCGGGAGGGGGTATGAGAGTAGGGAATGTAGGGAAGGGTGAACTGGGTTTTTGTCGTTAGTCTCAATAAACGACACTGCGTCTGCTAGATAGAGGCGTACGCAATAGAATTGGGCAAAAGTTGTGATTCTATACGTATATATATATATATAAGAGCAGGCGAAATAGGGTTATTTATATAGTCTGCAAGCGAAATAACCGTAGAGTGAATGGTGATGAAATCTTCGTCTCTCTTCGTCGTTGGAAAACTTTCAGGACTTCGTACAGCCGTCTATTTAACCAAATATATATATGTATGTGTGTGTGTGTGGGTGTGTAGATGTATAATACTATATACGCACCCTCGAAAATCTCTGCTCGATAAACACACGGCTCGCTCCTATGGCAAAGTGCTTGCATTAAAAGGCTTTGCACTACGGGAAAATTAAATTCGCGAATTACGACGAAGGTCCCGGTGCGAAGGGGATTAATTTGGAAAACGTAATATATCACCTATCGAAGGATAAACGAGAAGTTTGTTGAAAAATTATGTATTAAATGATAATTATGTGGTATCAGTCATAAATTATCATAAATTCATAAATTATTTTTTTAACTTAGCTTTACGCACGTCGTTAGACGGCCTTTTTTTTACTACAATCAGAAACATTTTTTACATTTTACAGAAAAAAATACACGCTAACCAAGGGAAGCTCAACGAATCTCCGTATAAATTAAAAACATTCAGTCATCAGGCAGAAAAAGTAATTCTTCGTAAACGTTATGGAAGAATTTCTCAGAGTGTAAAAATTTCGTTTCTCGTTAAAATTGTATTTTCGACAGTAACAATGAATTCGTCGATTTTACTGAAGAAACCCCGCTCTTGCTACGCAAATAGAATGAAACCAGTTCATCAACAGGTTTCAATTTTCTTCCTTTAGGTTTTGTTTAGTTGAAAAAAAGAGGAACGGATTGTACGCTTTTTTGGATAATAAGTTTTCGTTAAATTTTACGATCGTTCTTTTCTTCTCTACGTGCAGAGGACTTTTTTCTTTCTTTCCTTTTCGTTTTTTTTCATGATAAAACGGAAGTGGCCCGATGTCGAGAACGAAGCTCGGCGACGACACGTTGGTTGTGTATTTTAGCGAGACGCTGAATGTGTTCGCCACAGCTGATGCTTAAGTCTCCCTCTCGTTCTCGCTCACGAGTATTATATTTCGTCCGGTTCTGTTGAGTGTCTTCGGAATGGGCGGATGAAATAGTAATTTGCATCGAAACCCGCGATGCCGGCATTAAGGCAAAGACTATATGTATATCTACATATATACATACACATATATAAAAGTCTTAGACGCAGGTTGCAACGTCTCTCGTGTCTCTATATATGGATAGATACATATATGTATATAAGAAAATGTTCATGTCTCTGGATAAAGTTTACAAGCTATTGTACGTCACCAGCCGTTAACTTTGGCTAAAACCGAAACTTTGATGATTACGCGATAAAGTTTTGATCGGGATTAGCATTTCGCGTCTCAGAGAACCCGCTTACGTATATATGCAGCTGCCAAATCCTATTCAGTGCCGGATATCGCGACGAAATAACGAGTGAAAAAAAATTATAAACCGAATTTTTTGTCTTTCACATCAACAAAAAAGCATTTTCAACAATCTTTCGTTTGGAATTATCCATGTGATTTTGTTTGGCAATTTAATAGAAAAAACACGCTCTTTCGACTTTTTTTTTTGGAGTTCAGCATTAATGTAATATCAAATTTGCGTGCGGTAGAATTGCTATTTAACGAAATTAAATTAGTATTGATAGAAATATCAATACTAATTTTGCTATGAAAATTTGAAAAATCTTCATTATTAATGTTCGAAATAAAAATTGATTTGCAAGTAAAATTGAATAATTGACCGTGTCGTTCTAAATATATTTTCGAAAATGATGAAAAAAAAATTTTGAATAATGGGAGAATAGCTATTTAACGAAAATGAAATTAGTATTGATAAAAATATCAATACTAATTTCGCTAAGAAAATTTGAAAAATCTTCGTTATTAATGTTCGAAATAAAAATCCATTTGCAAGTAAAATTGAACAACTGACCGTGTCGTTCTAAATGTATTATCGAAAATGATGAAAAAAAAATTTTGAATAATGGGAAAACAGCTATTTAACGAAAATAAAATTAGTATTGATAGAAATATCAATACTAATTTTGCTATGAAAATTTGAAAAATCTCCATTATTAATGTTCGAAATAAAAATCCATCTGCAAGTAAAATTGAACAACTGACCGTGTCGTTCTAAATTTATTACCAAAAATGATGAAAAAAAAATCTTGAATAATGGGAGAATAGCTATTTAACGACAATGAAATTAGTATTGATAAAAATATTAATACTAATTTCGCTAAGAAAATTTGAAAAATCTTCATTATTAATGTTCGAAATGAAAATCGATTTGCAAGTAAAATTGAATAACTGACCGTGTGGTTCTAAATTTATTATCGAAAATGATGAAAAAGAAATTTTGAATGATGGTAATAGCTATTTAACGAAAATAAAATTAGTATTGATATTTTTATCAATGCTAATTTTGCTAAAAAAATTTGAAAAAACTTCATTACTAATGTTCGAAATAAAAATCGATTTGCAAGTAAAATTGAATAATTGACCGTGTCGTTCTGAATTTATTTTCGAAAATGATGAAAAAAAAATTTTGAATAATGGGAGAATAGCTATTCAATGAAAATGAAATTAGTATTGATAAAAATATCAATACTAATTTCGCTAAGGAAATTTGAAAAATCTTCATTATTAATGTTCGAAATAAAAATCCATTTGCAAGTAAAATTGAACAACTGACCGTGTGGTTTTAAATGTATTATCGAAAATGATGAAAAAAAAATTTTGAATAAAGGATGAATAGCTATTTAACTAGAATAAAATAAGTTCATTATTCAAAATTTTTTTTTTCATCATTTTCAATAATACATTTAGAATCACACGGCCAGCTATTCAATTTTACTTGCAAATCGATTTTTCTTTCGAACATAGATAATAAAGATTTTTCCAAATTTCCTTAGCACCATTATTAATCATAAACAAACGTGTAGATGGAGTTGATCACTGTTATACGATGCGAATAACCCTCCCACCACCCTCTCATCAGAATACTAGCGCAGACTTCGGCGACAAAGCAACGCCCTCATATTCTCGCTTCGTGTTTAATGAATTTAAAGCAGCGCCTTGTCGAAAAGTATATCGTATATACAAAAGTCGTAAAATAAATCTCACTTAAAACCGGGCAGCGGGCAGACATTTCGCGCAACATTTATTAGCCGCTTTCATTAAAAATCCTGATAAAATACTGCGAAAGGAAGGTGAAAAGCTTTACGAGATATAACGCGAACGTTTATAGATGAGCTATATATGGGATGTTTGTGTGGATGCGTATCTGTGTCCGGAATGATTTGTAGGTTGCAATGAACACATAATTGTAAAAAAAATTGTTAACTCAAGTCTCTTGGTTATTTCTCGTTTTATGGTTGTTGCATTATAAATCAAGAAAAACATTTCATCAAGAGAAAACAACAGAGGAATACACGATTATTTTTTTCTATTGTTGTAACATTGAAAACTAAATAATTATATTAAATGCAAGTTCACTAGAAATATTTTCGTCTATTTTCGTCAATATCAATGAATACGAGTGAAGATACAAACTTTGATAACAACTATGCAAACTTGAACGCTTCAATGAATTCAAAATCATCATATTTATTACTCACTCTCTCTCTCTCTCTCTCTCCCTCTCTTCTCATCGTCGTACATTCGTGAATATTTCCAACGAGCCACCTTCGAATATCAAAGGATCATGGAATGCTAAATTTCCATATATTCTCGCAGATGTAAAGATGAGAAATATGCCCGAACGCTCTGCGTGGATTTAGTACATGGTTCCTCGGCATAAAAGGAGACTTCCTAATAAAAAAAAAAAAAAAAATGAAAAAATAAAATAAAATAATAATAAACCTCCCGGGAATATTCATATTTTCGTAACTTTGGTGTTTGAAACCCCCCCTCCCCCCAGAATGCGAATGTCGGATCCGCGCTGTGCGATGGCACACGGGCATTAAAAGCATATTCGTAAAATATTCCCGCTGTATTAATATAAACTCGTGTGTATGTATCTCGCGCAAATGTTGATTCATAAATATATACATAAATCGTGAACACGCGCGTTTGGAAATTCGTACAGGGTTTTGGTCTCTGAGGGAAATGGACGAACAGACACGAGATATAGAGGGTGGCCCGTTAAACTTTTCGGCAATTCGAAAACGAGCCTCTCCATTATACACATACACGTCTTAACGCTCCCACAGATACCGCCATTTTACATATATCTATTTATGTATGTATCCAGATAGATAGATGTAAGCTCGGTGCCGTAAGAGCCACATCAAACGAGTTCTTTGCCCTGTGGCCATTATCCCTAGTATTAACCCCCCCCCCCCCCCCCCCCCAGTCGCAAGTTGCAGCTCTCATCCCTATCTTTACTAGAGAGAGTGTTCTTCACTTCGTTCTGGCTTGTGTTGACCTCCCCGGGGCATGGAGTTTCCAAAAGCTAGGCTCCGGAAAATCTCATCCTCGTCCTTGTCACGCCTTATGTTGGACGCACAATTGACTGTGAGCTCGAGCTTTTGTGTTGTACGATACACTTCCGAGCGAACTTATCCGCGTATGTATCCTCCTTGTAGTGTCTTGCGCCTTGTGGTTGGCACCTCTTCGAAGATCAGGCAAGTAGTAACGGGTCGTGCTGTTCAGACTCTCACAGACTCTGCGCCCTCTCTGTACACATACAGTGACTATCAAGCCCCGTCGATCTCCGGTGGATGGCAGAAAGTTGGCTTCGTCGAAAACTGGATAGAGAGAGAGAGAGAGAGAGAGAGAGAGAGAGACAGAGGAAATAGACGTGAATGGCGAGACTAAAGTGGATGATAAGAAAAAAAGAAAAAAAGAAGGAATCTTGGATAAACGACGTGGGCACTCGAGAATGGTCCCTTGGCACCGTTTGTCTAAACTTTCACCTCGCATAAGTTTCACACCAGTGAACACTCCGGGATGCCGCGACAGGTCACCATACCTATGTAAACATACGTGCGCTCATTTATGTACGTACACACACACACACATGCGGTGCTTCTGGCAAAGAAAAGGGCACGATCTGCGCGTGTTAACGTTTAACGCGATCGTTTATCGTGCCCTTTTATTTGCACGGTAGTCCATATGTGTTTACGTGAGGGAATCTAGGTTGGTGTTGTTGGAGGTAATGAAACAATCGAATGGTCTCGGAGTTCGAGGGAACATCGAAATGCCAGACTAAACTCTCAAGGATCTTCGCGATGCTGGGGGGAGTGGGTTGTGGTTCAATAGGAGTCTGTGGCCGTACCATTTGTCTCGCTGCTGGGCGCCACACGCGGGGTGACTTTCGGCTACACGATTCAGTGACCGTGTGTAACAACGGATAAACCACGATGATCAATGGTCATCTTTCGAGCTACTACGTCGGTATGCTTATATAACGCGGTGGCGTATAGATAACATTGGATAGAGGGATGGGCGACGTAGTTTTCGAGGGTATCCTTCCATCATATTCTCTCTCTTCAAAGAGCTTTTTCGTCAAAATGGTTTTTTTTTTCTTATCCTCTCGGTCTTTGCGTTAACGCCGTCCGGGAATGTGTTGTCACATCATCCGGCGTACAAGCTGGTGAAACGTGGACGAGAACCGTTTTTTTTTTTTTTACAACGAACTGCTTTTTTTTTTTAATGTTAATTCTTTCGTTAAAAATGTAGCCAATTTTTTTCTCTACGATCAATCCAACGCGCTGTCGGATTTCTGGTAACTTCGCGACGTACTCGAGAAGGTAATACGTTGCGCAAGGAGATTACGAGTGATTCAATGGGTGGTTTGTCTTTGGCGAATAGATGCGGTAAACGCATATAGATGAGGTATGCGAATACCTATGTATAGGTCTTTCGGTATACCGATAGACTTGAGCTTCTCCGGTTTGGGTTCGGCGCAAGCATATCTCTCCGTTCGCGTGGACCAACGCGAGATATATAACCTCTTGGTGTTGGAACGCGTTTGCAGTACGGAACAAACTATCCGAGCAACTATCCTCACCGTCCGCTACGGCCAGGATGATGTTTTGCATGTAGGTTAACGGGAATTGTAAGCTATACGCTAAATGCATTTTCGGGCTACCTTATTATCAGGAATAACGGTCCCTCTAAGCTTCGAGGCGTTTTCGAGTGCATACACATGCTATAAATAAATAAATATATATATATACATATATATATATATATATTTGTATATATAGATGAGATTGCCAATTGTAGGATTTCCTACAAGCACTTTAAGGGGGGAAATAGGGTTAGACGGTCCAAAAAATCGATTTTTTTAAATTTCGTAAATGGTTAGTAAAACTATTGAAAAATATGTTCCCAAAATTTCAAATGAAAATTCCGACGCGTTCTATTGTTATAAGCCATTAAAGTTAGTAGCTCTCCTTCAGGCCCCGAGCGCGCCACGTGTATAACCGAGAGTACTATTTTTTCAAACGCCTTTTTCTGAAAACGACTTTTTTTAACTTGCGTACACGCTAGTTTGAAAAGTTTTCAACCAATCGTTTTGAATATTGGCAGTATCTTTCTTCGTAGTATTGCGCTCTATATGAACCTAAAATCGGAATATTATCATTATATAAAATAATTTTTTTTTTTGCAAATAAAGTTGTAAAAAATGGCAAAACATCATGCTTTTTTGTTTTGACCCCTGTAAAAAATTCAATTTTCTATTTTTTTGATAGCATTTTGGTTCATATAGAAGAGAGACATATAATAAAAGTAAATTCCAACCTGGTTTGATTTCAGATGAAAATTGCGGCTTCCAGAATTTACGCAAAATGCTGAGTCTGATTGTGACCTGCAATATGGGGTCACTAATATTTTCGGTGTTTTTCACGGAAATTCTTCAAAAAATTTATAGTATATATTTAAATATATGTATAAAATATTCTCAAAGTTCCAATAAATTATATTCATATTTTATACTATAAAAAAATTCATGAAAATCATTGAGAAAACGCTGTCCTAACCCTATTTCCCCCCTTAATGGTCTTGCGCGTGAAATGCTTTCACGCAAGTGACGTCATAGGATGATAACTATCGCATGAATAAAGGAATCGTTTGTTATACCGACCGACGCGAGCCATTGCTCATGGCTGCTCAACTTGAAAAGAATAACATATCGCTTGTTTTTTTTTTGTTCACGTCCGCAAAATGTTACCGAAAGATCGTGACTTTTGATTAACTGATTAATGAATTAATTCTATTCATTAATTTAATTCAAAAGTATAGAAGCGAGGGAAACAATCTGTATGTTTATAAAGTCGTTGAAAATGCTTATAAAACCATTTATTGACAATCAAATAAATAAATCAAAAAGTAAGATCTTTGGTCTTGGTATTGTGAAAACAAAATTAGAAATTGGTGATAACAGTGGTCAGCTAGTACTTTTTTTAAAAATTAAACCTTTAAAACATTTTTCAAAACAATTAAACATTTACGAATTAAAACAAGTCTACGAGGTGACCACTTTTATTACCAATTGCTGATTTTGTTTTCACCATACCAAGATCAAAGATCTTATCTTTTGCTTTATTTATTTGATTGTTAATAAATGCTTTTTTAACCATTTTTATATTAATGAATTAAATTAATTCATGATGAATACAATAATCGGACTAAAAAGATTAAAAATTGAAACAAATTTACCAGATGACCACTTTAATCACCAATTTCTAATTTTTTTTTTTCATCATACGAAGACCAAAGATCTTAACTTTTGATTTATTTATTTGATTGTCAATAAAGGCTTTTATAACTATTTTTAACAAGTTTATAAACTGACAGATTGTTCCCTCATTTAATACTTTTCTATTCAATTCTTTTGGATTCTTCATTTTGAAAAATGATAAAAGCACGGTTGCAATGGCACAATGGTAAAATTTTCGTGTTTTACAGAGGGATGAAATGTTTTTCTAAACACCACAGAAACGCTTTTGAAAATGCTGATAAAAAGCATTTTTTTTTAAACAACGATGAGAATTTTTTTGTAACGCTGATAAAAAGCTATGTGCGACAAAAAACCGTGAATCTATGTATAGCGGTCAAGCGTCTAGTTTTCTGCGCCGGTCGCTTCGACGAAAAGCTCCTTTGAATAAATCTGAACTTTAACTGCAGAGCATACAATCGGGGAAGCTTTTATATGTCGTTTACCGTCGAAGTTACGGACGAGCGAATCTTCCTTTATTCCGGATGACCCAGCGCAAAGGAGAACACGAGAAGAGAGAGAGAGAGAGCGAGAAAAAGAGAAAAGCGGAGTTAGGAAAGAACGAGAGAGAGACGATAGTGGACGAAAACCCACCGGCAGGAATCTTTCAAATACATAATACACACACATACACATATATATATACGTACATCTCAATTTATATTCAGAAAATACTCGTTCCACATCGGGTCTCTCGTGTTATTTTCCAGGGGAGCGAATTCGAATAGAAAACATTTGCTCGGGGTTGAAGAGGCAGGAGGGCATCTGGCCTAAAGCACTCAACGGCAGTAGAATATGGAACACAGCAGGGGTCAAAAGATTGAGGACGAGTTTAATGTAGCCATATAAGACATCCTTGATAAACGAATATCACCGATATATTGGCAACAGACTCTTTTGCGAATTTCCCAGTAAATAGCCCGTGTAATTCACAAAAATAACAACACATTACACATTTCATTATCGTTCTTTATTGGAAATTTCAGATTTTCCGATGTTTTACGACGTAACTCAAACGAATATCATTTTGCGACATAAAGTTTCAGAAATTTCTTCAATATGAGAAATCAATAAATCGTTAATTGATGGAAAAACGAGTAAAATTTGTAATATCGAATTAATTGATTGATATACGCTGCTAATTAATTATAAGAATACTCTTTAATAACGATTTTTCAATAATTCCTTCAATGTATACTTTTCGTTGCCATACGTTCAGTTAATTTTTTCTTCTAAAAAATTTCTCGATAAATCCATTGTCATTTTGTTGACGGGTAATTATCTCGTTCAAATGATAGGCTGACGTTAATTTCATTAACTAAGAGCCGTAAAGTTTTTCTTCGTTGTTTTTTTCTTTCTCTTCCTCGTCCTCAAATAGCTCATTCTCCTTCGTTCGTTTCTTTTCTCTTTATTTTTTTGTGCACAAAAAAATTTCAGAAACTTGTTCAACATAAGAAATCAATAGATCGTTGATTGTTGGAAAAATTAGTGAAATTTGTAGTATTGAATTAATTGATTGATGAACACTGATAATTAATTTTAACAATACTCGTTAAAAACGATTTTTCAATAATCCTTTCAGTGTATACTTTTCGTCTCCGTACGTTTAGTTAATTTTTTCTTCTAAAAAATTTCTCGATAAATCCATTGTCGTTTTGTCGATAGTTAATTGTCTTGTTCAAATGATGAGCTGATTATATAGGCTGACGTTAATTTCATTAACTGAGAGCAGTCAGTTCGTCCTCAAAAAGCTCATCCCCTTCGTTGGTTTCTTTTCTCTTTATTTTTTCGCTCACAAAGAAATTTCAGAAATTTGTTCAACATAAAAAATCAATTTTTATTTCTTTTTTTTTCTCTTTATTTCGTGGAACTATAAGCTGTTGCAAAACGCGACATTGAATAGTTTTGACGGATGTTAGATAATGTGGAGGTAGAGGCTGCATCCTGTGATGCACTCTAGTCTATTTTTAGGAAATGAATGGATCGTTAGTTGTTGGAAAAATGAGTGAAATTTGTAATATCGAAATAATTGATTAACGAACATTGATAATTAATTTTAACAATACTCATTAAAAACTATTTTTCAATAATTCCATCAATGTATACTTTTCTTCTCTATACGTTCAGTTAATTTTTTTTTCTCACAAATTTCTCGACAAATCCATTGTCATTTTGTTGATAGTTAATTATCTCGTTCAAACGATAGGCTGATTATATAGGCTGACGTTAATTTCATGAACGAAGAGCAGTCATGTTTTTCTTCGTTGTTTTCTCTCTCTCTCTCTCTCTCTCTTTTCTTCGTCCTCAAAATGCTCATCCCCATTCGTTCGTTTCTTTCCTTTTTATTTTTTCGCGCACAGAGAGCTTATGTGCAGCATCGCGTGCACCTCACTGCCAAAAGCCTTGTTGCAATATATATAGACCACGCGAAGCCGGTAGTTCGCAACACTCGACACTCGTTTCTCTTCCACAGACACACGCCGAGCCAGAGATATACGACAAAGACGTCCGTTCCATACGAAACTTTTATTTCGTCCATTAAAACATCTTTTCTGGATAATGTGAGCTCTCTCTCTCTCTCTCTCTCTCTCTCTCTGTTTCTTGGACTTTTAGCTCTCGTGCGGTTGTCGCCCAAGAGCAAAATGGGAAAACGAGTGCCAAGACATTTTCTGCGTAAACTTATCGTCATTTTGTGTATATATATATTTTGTTCTTTCCCGCGCAGAATGTGCTTATATAAATTTTCACGGCATAGAAAAAAAATCTATTCAAACTAAACGACTTTTATTTTTATTTATTTATTGTATAATCAAATAAATACCGAAATTTTTCGATAAATCGGAATCGATGTTAGAGTATGCGAAATTTCTTTAGCAAACTTGAAATTCGTGAATTGATTTACCGTCCCGAGTATCAAGGATCATGATGATCTCTGAGGACGCTTCCGCGTAAAAACGATCTCCTCTTTCAGTCCATTAGTATGACATTTCTATAAAACGATTCCCGAGGAAAAAGAAAAACGATTTTTTTTTAGTTTTCGAGTTACATTTAATTTAATGAAATTTTCCTTCATTTAAATAAATTCAATCGATGTAAAATTCAACTTTAGAAATGACCACATCCATCCTGAATTTGTTCAGCCCTACGCCAAGAAATTTTAAAGGGTGTATGGCCACGGTAGCGGGTATAAAATCATGTGCACATTTAACAATTTTTTTTTGTATGAAAACGAAATTTATTCATAAAACTAATTACACATCTATTTAGTATAAATATGAAGCTAATAAGAATTTTTTTTTTGCTTTTTTTTCGTTATACAAAAAGGCCGACTACTGCTATTTGCTTTTGTTATCTTTTTTGGCGCGGCGTGACGTTCGGCATCCACAATTTTTGACAAAGAACAAAAAAAAATTTTCGTTAATTTACATCTGAATAGCTAGAGAAGAAGTATGTACGGAATTGGAAAAATATTGTTTTATCCGAATATTGTAGGCATTTGAACTTAAAAGGTGAATATCCAGTGAAAAATTTCGTATAAAACTGCTCATAAAATGGAAAGTTTTTAATTAATCGGAAAGTTCGTACGTAATTCTCTGCGAAATGCAATTATAAACATAATTACAAAATTTGAAGTCAATCGGGTTTAAAATGTCGAAGTATTTTATCACGCAGCGCGCTCGGGTACTCGATGACTGTTCCAGAGGTAGGCTTACGTTTATACCCTCAAAGTCGGTGAAAAATAAAACTAACTACCCACTTAACTTAATTTAATTTATTTTTATGATGATAAAGGATCGTTTAAGGTACTTCTAACACAAATGAAGAGTAGAGCAAATTTAATGAATTTTTGGGAAAAACTAAAAAAAGTACTGAAGAATACTTATGCGAAATTTGAGACTGTTTCACGGTACCGTTTTCAAGATATCGTTTATCAAAAATTCCAAAATTTGCATACGAGCAATGACTTCTACCTTACGAAATGAGCACTTTCCGGATATTTAGTCACCAAAATGTACGAAGGAGTAATGAAAAATTCTTGAAATTTGTCACAAAAGTAGTTTAGTAGATGAAGAATAACATACATATTTCACAGTAAACTTTCAACCATACAGTGAAAAATTTCTCCAAATTTCTCCATAATTCACCATACAGTAAAAAAAACTCCCATTTCTTGTGTTAGAACTACCTTGAGGGGGAAATAGGGTTAGGACAGCGTTTTCTCAATGATTTTCATGAATATTTTTATACTATAAAAAATGAATATAATTTATTGAAACTTTGAGAATATTTTATACATGTATTTAAGTATATACTATAAAATTTTTGAAGAATTTCCTTGAAAAACACCGAAAATATTAGCGACCCCATATTGCAGGTCACAATCAGACTCAGCATTTTGCGTACATTCTGGAAGCCGCAATTTGCATCTGAAATCAAACGAGGTTGGAATTTACTTTTATTATATGTCTCTCTTCTATATGAACCTAAATGCTATCAAAAAAATAGAATATTGAATTTTTTACCGGGATCAAAACAAAAAAGCATGATTCTTTGCCATTTTTTACAACTTTATTTGCAAAAAAAAAAATTATTTTAAATAATGATAATATTCCGATATTAGGTTCATATAGAGTGCAATACTATGAAGAAAGTAACTGCCAATTTTCAAAACGATTGGTTGAAAACTTTTCAAACTAGCGTGTACGCAAGTTAAAAAAAAAGTCGTGTTCAGAAAAACGCGTTTGAAACACGTGGCGCGCTCGGGGCCTGAAGGAGAGCTACTCACTTTAATGGCTTATAACAATAGAACGAGTCGGAATTTTCATTTAAAATTTTGGGAACATATTTTTCAATAGTTTTACTAACAATTTATAAAATAAAAAAAAATCGATATTTCGAACCGTCTCACCCTATTTCCCCCCTTAAGCAAAAGAAAACATCGAATATTTTGAAAATTCTAACGTGGCCATACCCCTTAAGTCATCGCCAATCTATGGAAATATTCGCCTAAAAAAATAGCACTTTTTTCGTTCCATCATGTAATAAAAGCACACTGGTGTTAAACCATATTCCCCCTTTCACCCTCGTGAAATACCCCATCCGCATGGAAAATGTATCGTTCGCGGATTACATGTGTGCGTGGATGCGAAGATACATAACTCGAAGCAAAACGGAATAAAGTATCTAACGCGTTGCCGACTCCGGGTATTCCCAAGGAAACTTATTACCTCTCTCGCGATCTTTCGTACGGATGCGTATTCTCGTTTTGCTCAACGTTGTGGGTGCATATGTAAAAGCATCCACGTATAGTCGCTTGCACACTGCTCGACTCGAAAATGTCCTGAGAATTCTGCGCGGTAAATTCCTCAATATCTACACACATAGCTACTGGCATAGAAAACAAAAGGTTGTAAAATTTTGCGATTTAACGTTTAAACACACGTCAATTGTGCCCTTTTGTTTGTTAACAGTTCATATCAATATATGTACGTTCTTGCATTCTCAGCATCCCCACAGACTCACAGATCTCTGTACGAGTATGTACATAATCTTCTGTGACAAGTAGAGTACACGTGGATAGGGAAATATGAAGCCCGGGGCAAAATAGAACACGCATAAAAAAGAATTGTGCGTTTGAAAAATAATGTAAACTTTGACAAGCTTTATCTCGAAAACGGCAACACTAATTTCAATAATTCATAGAGGTATTTCTTCGTTTTTCCTATTCCCTTGATAAACACCACTCTTTAATGATTTTATCAATTAACTTTAACGCGAAAAGTCGTATCTTAGAATTTGTGAGATTTTCGGAAAATTTGTAATTTTTCAACGGGCTTCTATTTTGCTCAGGGACTCATTTTTTATGGGAAACGATACACAATATAGGATCCGGAGTGAAAACCAATCTCGCAACAAAATGATTAATGAATTACTTGAATTTTGAGCTCGAAAATATTAACTCGTTGACAAGCAGTTGATCATATACGTTAAATTTTATGACAAAAATAATCTGTAAAATATATTTGCGTGCTATGAAATTTGCTTAAGGGAGGAAATAGGGTTATACCCTTCAAAAAATCGATTTTTTTCAATTTCATAAATTGTTAGTAAAACTATTGAAAAATATGTTCCGAAAATATTAAATGAAAATTCCGACTCGTTCTATTGTTATAAACCATTAAAGTGAGTAGCTCTCCTTCAGGCCCCACGCGCGCCACGTGTATAACCGAGCGGTATTATTTTTTCAAACGCGTTTTTCTGAAAACGACTTTTTTTTAACTTGCGTACACGCTAGTTTGAAAACTTTTCAACCAATCGTTTTGAAAATTGGCAGTTACTTTCTTCATAGTATTGCGCTCTATATGAATCTAAAATCGGAATATTATCATTATTTAAAATAATTTTTTTTTGCAAACAAAGTTGTAAAAAATGGCAAAAAATCATGCTTTTTTGTTTTGACCCCTGTAAAAAATTCAATTTTCTATTTTTTCGATAGCATTTAGGTTCATATAGAAGAGAGACATATAATAAAAGTAAATTCCAACCTCGTTTGATTTCGAATGAAAATTGCGGCTTCCGGAATGTACGCAAAATGCTGAGTCTGATTGTGACCTGCAATATGGGGTCGCTAATATTTTCGGTGTTTTTCAAGGAAATTCTTCAAAAATTGTATAGTATATACTTAAATATATGCATAAAATATTCTCAAAGTTTCAATAAATTATATTCATTTTTTATACTATAAAAAAATTCATGAAAATCATTGAGAAAACGCTGTCCTAACCCTATTTCCGCCCTTAGTTTTAGGAATTTTTTCGAAGTGTTTTGTTTTACCCCGGGGCTCATTTTTCCCCGCTCGTTCTATATGTGCGCGGCGTGAATATAGACAGTACATTCGCACAAAGCTTGTTTATGGATAAACAAAACGGCAGAGCGATTCGACGTAACGTCGGAGACTGCATCTCCTTTGTAGTGAACATTCACAAGGGAAAATTTCTCTCTCTCTCTCTCACTCTTTGTATCTCTCTGTGTCATACCCTTCCACCCCGTTTGCCGTTTCAATATCCAGCTACAAACTAGGACCCGAGGGGGTTTTCCTTGCTTTTGCGCAACAAGCAAACCTGCACTTCGCGAATTGTGAATAAGTCGATGTGCAGATATACGAAATTCGTATATAGATATAGGGGATGATGGTGGTAAAATTGGCTATCGGGAAAAATGGGCAACTTTGGCCGAAAATCAGAAATAGTAGTGAAACGGCCACCGAGGGTAAAAATGACAATTCTATTGAAATATAATTTCATGCGGTATTCCGACGTTGTTTAAAATAGAAAAGCATACGTCATAATTTGCGATTTTTCATTCAAATAAAATAGTAACACTCTAAAAAAAAAATGGAAAACAATTCTTATCTAACGAAACATTTCGACCGATTTTCCGAACTTTTCTTGTTAAAAGAACGTCGGTAAGGTGTAAAAAGTCGTTTTTAAGGAAGATACAATTTTTCACTACACTGCCCGTTTTTGTCCTTCTACCGGTTTTTCTTCCCTTAACATTTTTATATGCAGGTCAAATAATATAGGTATATGCATAACTCCTTCCTCGATATCGCGAGTATCGAGAAAGAAATATCATTTCCCTCTGGCAGTCGCCTTGCTGACGTCGCAATTTCCTCTTTCTTTCTCCGCATTTGTACGAGAGAGAGAGAGCGAGAGAGAGCAAAAGCTCACGACCCTTTTCGTAACCATCTTTTGGAAAAGTTGTGCCTCAGTACGAGAGAGAATCTCGCCGAGGTCAAGCAAGATCGCGCCGAAGCTTTCGTACCTCAAACTGTAATGAATAATAAGCACGGTTTCTGTAGCGTGCTAGTCGCACCCCATCCTCCCCCGAACCACCCCCTCGAGATCTTATCGTCTCCACTGTCAACATCCAACTAATATCACGTACAACGTGGCGGTTTAATTGGAACAGCCCCTACTCCGCGAACGATCGCGAGGTGATATCTCTCGCCAATCCCCTTCGCTTCGTTTTCAGCAGCCCCTGTTTTTTTTTCCTATTTTTTTTCCCCCGTCAAGGCGCCTAAATTGCGTTCCCAAAACATCGCGAACGGCAAAAAGTTTCTCGTGTTTTACGGACAGAGTCTCGAGTCTAATTTTTCCATCTGTTAATTTGCGTTGAACTGTACGTTGGTTAAACAGTGAAGTTTTTTAACGTACGGAGCATGCCGTTGGCACGACAAAATGCCGGAGGCTGTTGACACGCGTCATGCATTTGACAAAAGTAGACCTAAGACCCTGACGTTTCCCACCGAGGGATTATAGGTACTTATGGAACCCCTGCTCGATTCAATTCGCAATTGGGGGTGTGTGGAAAGAGTGCCGATAACTTCGTGCTCATCCTTGCCATCTTTATCCTCTCATCTTCGTCCCGTCAATGTTAATTTCTTAATCCCGGCTTATTTGCCCTTATTTCTTTTCCTCTCGTAAATCATCCCTCATTGGGTATGAGCGTGCATGAAAAATAATGGTGAAAAGTAGTTGTAACGAGTAAAGAGGTAACGGAGAAAAGTAATGGTCGTTAATCTTTTGTTCGTTTATTGTAGTTTTTCAAAATTATTATCGCGAAATGTCAGAGAAAAATTAGCATTTAAATTACAAAGTAAAGAGTAAATATTTGCGCGTTACAAATACTTTAGGTAACTCTTATAAAATTATTGACAATGCACAAATTATAAAAGAAAATAAAGAAAAGATGCTTTTTTTGCGTAGTAACGAGAGCTGCTCATATCTGCTCCAAAAGAAATGAGGTTAAAGCTCAACAGATGTACCAATAGCGGGGTGTGCTTATAGAGAAGCTTCACCCTCTCTATAGAAATATTCCTCGTATAACATCTTCGACTTCTCCCTCTTTATCTTCATCTTTCAACTTTTGTCTCTTTATCCACATCCCTCTTTATCCTCAGCTCTTCGTTTTCATCTCTTCATCCTTTCTCCTCCTTATCGTCATATGTTAATTCATTCTTTCTGTCATTTCTTCATTTTCTTCTCTCCTTGACTTCGCATCTTCGCGCGACGATACTCCACCCGGTTGAAAAAGAAATAAGGATACCTTTGAGTCTCATTAAAGCGTAGAAAGCTTCTCTCACACATTGGATAAACTTGGGGTAACAGAGGGATGTGGTACACACAAAGAAAGAGAGAGAGAGAGTAAGGATGGAAACAGAGTTACAGTTTGCGATGTTTGTAAGTAACATCAGAGGGAGTATACCTTATCCTTTGAAACAGGTGGTGCCGAGGGTTTGGGGATTGGGGGAAGGGGTGGCGGAGGTTGGTCGTCGCGAAGGAAGCCACCAAGTGCACCGTCTGGCTACCTTCGTGGCCTTTAATCTGATAATGCAACCTCCTCCTAGTGGCGGCGGCGAGGCAAATAAGTGTATAGCAAAGGCTCGTGAGAGACTAAGAGCCGCCGCTTTTTGACGACCGCCACCCCGCACATTACTGCCATCGCGTCTGATTGTATTTTCAGCGAAAATGAGGGAACTCTCGGTAGCGCGGAATCCTGTAACATTAACTACTGGCCAGAACTTCGAGATCCTCAAATAACGTCCTGAGTCATAGGATACATATATAAGTACTTTATCTACAATATATAAGATCACTGGCAGACGGTACTCGCGCATTATATACTTTTCATTAAATCCAATGGAAAATAATACTCGTGTTCAACTTCACCCCCCTTCCTCGCGAAGTACTCGGAAAAAGTACTCGCGAATGACGTAACTGTACCGAGAGTGGCGATTCCATGAAGGATTGAGGGCTCAAATACCGCTGCGCGCGCTGAAAAACGAGTAAATTTGAAAAATTATTATAAAGGTTATATGGTGAAAAAAAAAATTTAATTGTTCATTTCACATGTTTTATTAACTTTTCAACTATAAGACATTTTTTTTTTTTTTTTTTTTTTTTCTAATATTAACATTGATTTTAACTGGTATAAATGAACTACCGATGAAAACCATGGTGCCTCCTTGTCCACATCATAACTTCACCAAAAATTATCCAATCTGCAATCTGCAAAAATAAACAAGAATCTAGTAGAATAATGTAGTAGTAATAGTCTGACGGAGAGATTTTTTTTTTTTTTTCAATCAAGAAATTACAGTATTTCAAACTTTAGTATGCAATTTAAAAAAAAAGTTAGTGTTTAATAATTGATAAAAAATTGTCTAACCAAAAAATAAAAAAAAACTCTCGTCAGATTATAGAGAAAATAACTATCAAGATTTGAAAAAAAAAACGTTAAAAAATATTAAAAATTGACAGAGTTATCGTGCTGACACTGTCTAAAAACAAAATTTCGAGAAAAACGCGTTTAAGGGAGGAAATAGGGTTAGACGGTTCAAAAAGTCGATTTTCTTTTAATTCCATAAATTGTTAGTAAAACTATTAAAAAATATGTTCCCAAAATTTTAAATGACAATTCCGACTCGTTCTAT
The DNA here is from genome assembly GCA_958009045.1 of Oxytorus armatus. Taxonomy (NCBI): domain Eukaryota; kingdom Metazoa; phylum Arthropoda; class Insecta; order Hymenoptera; family Ichneumonidae; genus Oxytorus; species Oxytorus armatus. The sequence goes on from OY253749.1 coordinate 14,309,915, forward strand.
TGTTATAAGCCATTGAGGAGGGAAATAGGGTTGGGACAGCGTTTTCTCAATGATTTTCATGAAATTTTTTATAGTATAAAAAATGAATATAATTTATTGAAACTTTGAGAATATTTTATACATATATTTAAGTATATACTATAAAAATTTTTAAGAATTTCCTTGAAAAACACCGCAGATATTAGCGACCCCATTTTGCAGGTCACAATCGGACTCAGCATTTTGCTATTTTTTCAAACGCGTTTTTCTGAAAACGACTTTTTTTGATCTTGCGTACACGCTAGTTTGAAAAGTTTTTAACCAATCGTTTTGAAAATTGGCAGTTACTTTCTTCATAGTATTGCGCTCTATATGAACCTAAATTCGGAATATTATCATTATTTAAAATAATTTTTTTTTGCAAATAAAGTTGTAAAAAATGGCAAAAAATCATGCTTTTTCGTTTTGACGCCTGTAAAAAATTAAATTTTCTATTTTTTTGATAGCATTTAGGTTCATATAGAAGAGAGACATATAATAAAAGTAAATTCCAACCTCGTTTGATTTCAGATGAAAATTGCGGCTTCGAGAATGTACGGCAAAATGCTGAGTCTGATTGTGACCTGCAATATGGGGTCGCTAATATTTTCGGTGTTTTTCAAGGAAATTCTTTAAAAATTTTATAGTATATACTCAAATATATGTATGAAATATTCTCAAAGTTTCAATGAATTATATTCATTTTTTATACTATAAAAAAATTCATGAAAATCATTGAGAAAACGCTGTCCTAACCCTATTTCCCCCCTTAAAGTTTCTGGTAGGTACAACGCGAACTTGCGGTCCGGTCACATTTATTGCTATAACTTTGTAACGGATTTTTCTTAAAAGTTTTTCTTCGAAAATTTCTTAAAAGTATAAAGAATAATCCGTGTAAAAAAAAATCAATAAATCTATATAAAAAATCTGTATAAAAAAAAATCTATAAAATTTGTATAAAGAAAAGTATAAAGAAACGTATTAAGAAAAATCTGTAAAAAAATCGATTTTTTTTTAATTTCAGGGGCTACGTGAGCCCTTGAAACAAAAATCTTGATGCATAAAATCAAAGTTTAATTTCAGCATATTCACACCGGAGTGATGGATTAATTATGTTCGATCGAATCTTTGTTTCAAATCAATTCTAATATCTAAATTAATTTTGTAAAATATTAAACCCTATACACCGTGATCTCGTCTCGAAGCCGTCAAGCTAATGGAACACGCAAACCGAGCATTCGCAAAACTTTATCTTTCGTCGGTAAAAGTCGTGCAATCTAATCCCTCATTCGTTTAAATTCGCACGAAACTGTAGCAACGTTTTGTTCATTTTTATCTTTATCATTTCCTATAGCTCTACGCGGTCGAGATAGGCGACCCTCTTGTTTCCGCGTCGTTCAATGACTACAGCGAGATATATAATGGCCGCCGCAAAGTTTCATCGGCTTCGTGTAATTAAAAGTAAATATATATACTATAAACTGGGGTCAAAAAAAAGAAGAAAGTTTTTGCCGACAGTGGCACATTGTCTGTGTATAGGACGAGCAAGGGGCCACGAGAATGGAGTTTACTGTGACCGAAGCCCTGTACGAGCTTGCGCGTGTGACTGTGTGTATGTCCGTTCGGCCGGAAACTACCAGAAAACTCTAGGCGTGGGCCTTTTCTCCGCAACTTTAACCCCCGTTTGTTCACCCCTCTCAGTTCTCAATATACATATATAGAACTGTATATGTTGAATGTATAGCTGTGAGCTTTCGACGGTGTCATTTTTCACATTGGCCGTAGAAAAAGTTGGATCGCCCTAACCGGCCAAATAAATTGCC